>CANYBF011170441.1:0-19348 GCA_948192965.1 Dalechampia spathulata | reverse complement strand
GGTGCTCATTCCGTAAGAACTCCATAGTTAAACGTGCTTGACATAGAGCGATTATAGGATGGGTGACCTCCTGGGAAGTTTTCTCGGGAAGCATGTGAGTGAGGACAAAGCATGCTGGAAAGGTCTCGTGTTGGGTTGTGGAGGCAGTCGTTTAATCAGACTGTTACATGAACATATTTTCTTCTTTTGCTTATTTTTTTTCTTTCCTTTTTTTTCTTAGTTCAACATATATATTTAAGTTAAAGACAACCTGGCGATAGGGAATTAAAATGCACATATACCAATTTGCTATTCATGCAACTAATGGTCAAGTTAAGGCATAGCAAAAATCTCACAAACTAATCACCAAGCATTTTATAAATCATGCCTCATAGTTAAACAGTTCATCAAAAATAAATTATGCTAAGATACTAGAAATAAATGCATATTCTCCATCATCAAAGTGCTTAAGAAAGAAATTAGTTCAAAGAATTTGAAAAGAGGAAATGGACTTAGAAAGTCAAATGCAAAGCAAGAGCAAGGCAAGCAAACATTTGAAAAATTTTGATCAAACGCATCCAATTGCACTCAATTGGTCTACAAAAACATGAAAATCAACAACATTCACTCTCCACACTTAAAACACATGGTCTCAATGTGAGATAAAACATGGCAGCAGCAAAGTAGGAAAAATAGGGTGAAAAGTTTTATATATTGCCTGTGTGTTGCTATGCTGCCTTTGGGAGAATCATTGTTGCATTTCTAGTGACTGATGCAGCTCACCAACTTCTACGTCTAACTCATCAAGTCATAGGAAAATTTGATGTACAACTTCCTCCATGCTAGCTGAGATTTTATTGAGTTTGTCATGCAATGCTATAAATTCTTTCATCAACACTGGTTCAGCGGCAGCAGACTGAAGCTACAAAGTGGAAGCTGGTTGAGTCTCAATTGTTAATTTCCCTTTTTTGAACACCTTATTTTTTATAAGGATAATTGGTCTAGGAGGAAAAAATCCATAACCAGGCACCTCCTTCTTCCTGTATAATAATCCCATCTCATCTAAACTCAACAAATCAAGCGGTAAAAGTTTTAAAGCTTTATGGAGGTTAATTAAAGAGGGGTCAAAAAGCTTAAGTCTAATGGCCAAATGAGTCACTATATGATCGAGTATAAGGCACTTTGAAGCTACAACCGCTGCTTTCAGCTGAGTTGCAATAAAACATCCAAAATTAATCTGCTTGCATTCAACTATGTATTGCAGAAAAAGAGCTCAATCCTTATCACTATGCTTGGAAAATTGTTTATGTAAGAAAAACAATAAGCCAACAATCTGTGTAAGTAGGTTAGCAAATTATCAAGCAAATAAGAATCCTTGGCAGTAGCAGGGTCATATTTCTTTGTCGAAATAGCAATGTATTATTCCCATAGCTCTTTTGCATTAAAATTTTTAGGAATATCATAAAACCCTTCAACATAATCATTTATCACCTCATCAATTAGCCCAAGAGTTAGATTAAATTCATCCATAGAAAATGAAAATTTTTACCTTAACAACCTGAAGTGAATCATATTCGAACTGTCCAGAGCCATGAGTTGTTGTTTATCCAAAACAAATGTACTATAAAACTCATAAATCAGCTTATAATAAACTAGATAATTGATCTGAAGATATCTCTGCCAAACAATTCCTTCAATGTACTCAAATCAGTTTAATTGCAATTTCTCAACAATTGAGTAATCGATAATCTTACCTTGCACAACCCTGAGATTCACCACTTTGGCAAAGTTTTTCTTTTCTTATTATCCAAACTTGAAATGGCCATTTAGTTTTGATAGAGATGGTGGTAGTATATCTCGCAGGCATTTTGGGTGTGCTTGCATAGGCAAGGTGTCTTCTGACTGCTCTTTCATTTGAGGCTTGGTTTCCTTAGTTGTTGATTCTGCTGTCTTCGGTGAAGCTTCTTTCACCAGCTCTGGTTGCTCCTTTTTTGCTGGCGTTTCTCTCTCTTCCTGGCTTGAATCTTTATCTTCCTCACATACTTCCTCCAATTCCTCTGTCATGGCTTGAATAAGTTGTTTGGCCATCTGATCTAAACTGTCATCCACTACTTTTGGAGGTAGTCAAGCCCGATCATACTATTGAGGTCTTGGTGGTTTCTAGCCAGTGTACACTTTAATACCGGTGTGCTCCATATTCAAGGTAGGTCTTGGGGGAGGAGCAAAAATGGTCTATCTTTTGGTCGACGGTACAACCTCATCATCTTCCACCATGATTGGCTCCTTACCGGTGCATCGCTTGGTTGCTAGACCTGCATTGATGGTCTTCGTTGTGTGCACCATGGTTTTCCAAATCCTTAATTTGGGTAAATTGGGGGAAAATAAAATTAGAGAGAGAGAGAGGGGAATTAGGTCCTACACAGTAAATGAGGGATGGGTAAATATTTGAACCCTTTAAAAGATATGTTTTAAAAAGAGTTTAAGTTGGAATAAAAAAAACTCCATTCATTAAAAACGTAAAGTTCAACGTTTTACTGCTTCACTCATCTCATCTAGATTTCTGAAACTAAAACACAAAAATTAAATTAGACTTGAAGAAAATTTAAAGGTAGAAGATAGTAAAAACTAAATTTAACTAACTTGAAATGGACTGCTATCTTATTGGATGCCTTATAGGCATAATATCTAATGAAAACAGAAAAATGTAGTTTTGGTTTATAAGTCCCAGCTCAACTTCCTGATGTGTTTTACTTGTAAGAGGGGTCACTCAATGTGATGACCCACATTGGTTGAGTAAAGAATCCTTCGTAAAATGGCTTGAAGCGATGTCCATTCACTTTGAATATCTTTCCCGAATCTAAACTTTTGATTTTCACTGCATCTTGTGGGAAAATTCATTTAACCTCAAATGGACCTAGCCATTTCAACTTCAACTTTCCAGGAAATAACTTCATCTTGGAATTGTATAACAACACTTTCTACCCGACTATGAACTCTTTGCGATTTAAATTCTTATCATAAAGTGTTACACCCACATTAGAGACCCTAGGAGTTATGCATGTATGCGTAGATGGATGGTAGGGTTGCATGAGTATCTGTTATGTGTATACATGGATAATGATGGTTTTATGCTATGTTTACATGTGTTAACATGAAGTGGGATGTATGTACTTATTTGCCTTGTTGTGTGTTGTCGCCTTATTAAGAAGCGTGCCTTCTTGGTTGGATGAGGGACGGCGAGTATAGGAGGATAGGTATGTGCTTGGGAGTGTTATCAGGCTTAGCGTGGATGGTTGTGGCCGGTACCAAGGAGCTTAGGCTTTTCTAGAGGCATACTATAAGAGCCTAGGGAGTGGTACAAGCGTACGGTACAGCTGTATGGTCGTACAAGATAAGGAAACTATAGGGATTTTAGGTTCTGGAGGGCGTACGGGCGTACCAAAGGGTGGTACGGTCGGACGTGAACTCGTAGGAATTTGGGTTTATCAGTAAAATCGAGTACGTATGGGCGTACCAAATGGGGGTACGGGTGTACCGTGACTCACAGGAATGGTGTGTATCAGAAATTTTAGCACGGTACGGGCGTACCAAGTTCTGTACGGCCGTACGCGACGTTAGTTTGACTTTTTAAGGGTTGAAACTTGACGTTTTTCTTAAGTTTTCTTCCTTTTCTTAAGTTAAAACCCTTCCGAAACCCTACTAAATATTCCACCTAGCGTACTTAAGTCTTCCGAGCGTACGAGAACGTGGAAGGGAAGTTAGAGACTTGTTAAGACAGGATCACCGACTTATGCTAGACGTAGCTTGATTGTCAGGTTAGTGCTAGCTTTATGTTTTTAGCCACCTTTGGCTTGTTTCTATTACCGTGAGACTTAAACCAAGTCTAGGCTTGTTTTTCTACTTTGTATCTTATTCTTTGAAGCGTGCTATATGAATGATTACTGTTCTGATGCTTGGATTGATGTTTTCTTTGCTTGATGATATGATGAATTGTCCATGCTTTCATGTATAAGATGAATTGTTTGGAATGACATGCTGACATGCATGGAGATGAATGATGAATGGAGAAAGAGTGAAAAGAAAGTGAGAACTGAGGGCAGAGCTCAGCTCTGGGCATACTGGGTTAATATATGATGATGGAATTCCTTCGGGAATCATTAGATATGTGACCTCCCGAGAGGGGAGATGAGTCTCGAGACCTACAGTAGGATTGAGTGCAGAGCACTCCACAGTTATATGGCCTCCTACGGGAGATGAGTACCGGTACCTATCGAGACCCAGTATGTGCAAAAGGAACGTGCATAATTACAGGAAAACAAGAGTGAATGAGTGAAAGAAGAACGAGGGAGATTGCTAGGAGCAATTGCATTTACATTGCATGAGATGCTAGGTTGCTATGTTTATGATATGATGTTGATGAGGGATTGCTCTGTAATGTATATCTATTTATTTATGTTCTAGCACCATTGAGTTTATCTCAGCGTTTGTCATTTGATGAACGTAGGTTCAGAGCCCACGGGTGAGCATACAGAGAAGTATTAGAGGTCGTCAGCTGAGACAGTCGAATCTCAACTTGGTACGGGACTTCTGAGGCATACTCCAACTCCTTTTTGGTCGTGTAGCTAGTATGGCAGTAGTTGTGTACCTATTGTATAGCTGTTAGTGATATTCTGTATGTACTCATGTATTTATAAGATGTATAACAGGTTTTATCAATATCGGTTCCAGGATTGCCTGTTATTATATATTGTTTGAGTGTATGCCAAGTTATCCAGGGTATGTTAGCACATCACGTAGCCTTCGTTGCACTACCACCATTAAGCTTAGAGATGTGTCCCCATACAACGTCTTCACGATGTATCCTTTGTGGTAGAGGTATCGGTCTTCTTCTGGGGGCCACTGTCTGTGCTACGGGAGCATGTCCTCCTGGGTATAGGCCGGGTGTGACATAGTTTGCATGGATCCAATCTCTCCCTAACAAATCTTGGTAGTTTATACTAGAATTAATGACAAAAAAGCCTGATAAAGTACTCAATCCTATTGTAAGTTCCACGAGCAAAATACCCAAAGTCTTTGAAACTTCTCCATTAAAAGCTGAGACTTGCACATTTGTCTCAGTCAAGTCATCTTTAGTGCACCCGAGCCGATGCATCATGGTGGATGACATAATATTTATAGTTGAACCATTATCAATAAGTACTCTAGACACTGGTCATCCATTCATATTCACCTTAATGTAGAGGGGCTTGATATGCTTAGTCATTTCTTCCGCTGGCTTCTCGAACACAACCCTCTTTGGCTTTTAGGGATGGGATACTTGAATTGAGATTCCAGTATAATACTTTACTATATCCGTCTCGACTTTAGGCACCTCAGGAACTTCAATCTCCTCATCTTTCTACATAAACTCACATGGCAAAGTTATCATATTAGCGAAAGGATTTAAAGGAACAGGAATACCTCTAACTATAAATTACCCAATATCTCCCTTAGTTTATGTACTAATAGTGTCTTCTTCTTTCATTTCAACATCCTCAGTAACTACTCAATTAAATTTTAATCTTTCTTTTTATTCATTCCCTGACTGAAGACTCCTTCTTTCTACTGCTTTCTTTCTTTGCAATCTCCTTTTTTGAGTCCTTGTCAAAGGTTTGAGGAACTTTTTATGGCATACCCTATGTCATCTGCCTATAGGAATAAGTGAAGGAACTACAAACTGAGGCAGCCTTTCTTCATTCACTCTCCTTTGCTACTTTTTCTATTATGAAGTAGAGACACTATCCTCTCTTTTCCATACATTCCAAGGTTTCCCCAACCTTTGCCAGACAGTTGCTCTATGAGACTTTTCATGTTCAATCACCTTGTTTCCCATGAATGACTGCATAGGAGTCCAAATACATTTGTTTATATCACCAGCCTATCGAGACTCAGTCCTTCCTCTCTGTATTTACCTTTTAGACCTACTATTATTCAGCTAAGAACGTAAGTCTACATTAGCAGCAGCTACTGGCATCGAAAAAGGATCCTCATCCACCATCATGGTCTCCTTCTTCTTAAGGAATTTCAACAACCTTTTGTTTATTATGTCTTGAATCAGATTCCTGAACGTCTAACAGACATTGGTATTGTGAGTCCATGAATTATGATACTTGTAATAATCCTTACCTTTTAACTCCTATGTTATTGGCAGCTTGTGGTCAAGAGGAAGCTTAATCACTTTATCTTTCAATAAGAAATCAAAAATTTCTCCTGTTTTAGTAACTTCAAAGGTGTACTACAACTGTTATGAGGAAGCATCCTGCTTTTTCCATAAATCTGGTACCTTCTTGACTAATGAAGGACAGACAAATGAGCATGAACTCAACACATCAGCAACTGCTAAATCAGGCTCCACTATATCCTGAAAGTATGACCCCATGGTCTTTCTTCTTTGATTTTCTTCTCTTAGTAATTCTTCATATTCTGAGACTTTTACAGCCAGTTCATAGAAATCTCTAAACTCCATGCCCTGGAACTTCTTACGAAGTTCAATAGCCAGCCCTCTTTGTACCATTTTCATAAATTCTCCTTTTAGCAGGAAGATCTTACATCTATTTCTCATCTTCTTAAACCTGGTAATGAAAGAATCAGCATTCTCACCCATTCTTTGAGTGACCCTTGAAAATTCAACCACACACACCTTAGGCTCAACCTTGAAGAATTGAGTGTGGAACTATCATTCCAAGTCTTACCGTTTAAAGTGAATTCCTTGGTAGTGTGGTAAACCATGTGAAAGTGGTACAAGTTAGTGAGTTGGGAAATAAACTTAACTTCAAAAAGTCAAAATTATCATAGTTCGCCAATTCTCCACATTGAATAATGAACCTGGCAACGTGCTCAACAGAGGACTTCCCATTTTCCACTAAGAACAAAGTAAAGTCTGAGATTTTATATCCTCGTGGATATGGATTATCCATGTCTACAACATCAAGATATGGCTTGTGAAATTCAAGAAGGCCTAGTTGTCTCAGGCCTGGCCCATACAACTCCTGGACCATCTCTCTCACAGCATTAATATTGGTAACATCCCGTGCTTGAACAGCTTGAGGAATATGCCTGTTCAAACCTGGAACGTTGCCCCCTAAGCCCTTACCTAAAGGTGTCTCCATGGCACACGGTTAACCTCTTGGACTAAAGCAGATTGTGGGGAGTGAGGAATATTCAACTTTTCAACGACTTTATTTATGTTGGAACATAAATTGTCCATAGCTTTTGAGGGTTGAATCTCCTTTCATAACTTAAACACATTAGTACTCATTTTCTCCAAAATGTCCACAATGACTTTTCCCAAGGACGTAGCCACAACAGCCATGCTCTCCATTAAAGTTTCACTTACGGATCTCCTTAATTCTATCATGAATTCTTTAGAGCCCACATCCACTTTTTTATCAGTAGTAACAACCTTCTTTAAACTTTTCACTTGTAACTCTGGTGCCCCCAAGGCTTCTTCGAGAACTCTTCTTGGGGATGGAAGCCTTTCAGCCTGTTTCTCAAGTGGAACAATGTCTTCCAGTCCTACAATAGTAAAAACCTCTTCTGAATCTTAAGATCCAACAATTTTTTTACCTAAAGCATTACGAGTTTTTTGGGCTATGAACACACGGGCCCCACTGGGTGTGTCAAAATTGTTTGGCATAAATTTGAGAATAAGTAATGTGGGCGTGCCAGAGGTTAAACCTCAATAAATGCATCGAGCGATTATGGTTCCTCAAGCTCCTTTGATTATTTGCTTGATCGTAATTAAATGACTTGGTGTAAAAGCTTAAGGAATACTAAGAAAATTATGAAAATAAATAGGCATAACGAAGAAAATGTAAATAAACTTCAAGGGAATAACTTGTACTAAATAAAAGAGAGTGTTTAAATTAAGAACAATGTTTAAGGAATAAGCTTGAAAGTAACAGAGAAAAAGTAATGCTGAAATAGAAGGAATTCTAGTGTTTTTTGCTGTTCTATTTAAGTATTGGTTCTTGATATATCCTTTTTTGATGATGCTCCCTCTTCCTTTTAACAGAGCCAAAAAAACTAAAACTGCCTTCCACAACTGCCATGAAGTTCACGTTCCCCATGTTCATCATTAGGAAATGTAGTGCCAACAAAACCTCATTCAACCGTCAAACCATCAGGACTTAATAAACGAACTAGTTTAACTGGTTGAGCTATTTTATATTTAATTAACTAATTAATTACTTGAGTTGTTCAATTAATTAACTCATTAACTTTTCTAGCTTATTTATAATTAAATAATTAATTAATATGTTGATTTTAATTAGCTAAATGATATTTTAACTAGCTAGATTAATTGAAGTCCAATAATGGTATATAAATATATATCATATTTATATGATATATATGATAAATAAATATATATTCATAAATAAATATATACTATATATATCATATATGCTGTAAATATATACCATATATATTATATATATCATATGTATTATATATTATGATATATATTTACTTATATTTATTATGAAAGAAAATAAATAAAAATAAGAATAAATTAAATTAAATTTAAGTAGAAAGCATGCAGAAAATAATGATAGGAGGAAGGAGAAAAAGAAGAAGAGGAATCAACAACAAAAGAAAAAGAATTAGTAGCAATAAAAGAACCAAAAACAACAATAATATAAAAAGAAGAATAACTAGGTTTAATTAATTTTGTAAATTTATATTTTTTGAAAGGATACATTAAGAATTATAAAAATTATTTTGATTAAAAGTGATAAAATTTTAAAATATAATTATTAATTTTTTTAATTTTAAATTGGTAATATGATAATATCACAATTACATAAATTCACGCTTAAAATAGATACAAAGCCCAACCCAATGTTGTTCTTCCCCATTTCACCAATAATGACCACGTCACCAATTATGATTGAAAAACCCTAAGTTTTGTCTAGGAACCTGTATTCCCTTCTTCCCTCCAAATCCTTGTTTCTTGCTTAGAAGCCGTCACATTCACTTCTCTTCCATGCTTTCATCCTCGTCTGTACTGGTAATTTCTTCTGTAAGTCAGCTTGCTTTTGCTTTATCTTTGTTTATTTTTGTTTTAATTTCCTTCCGGGAGCATACTGGACGCCAGTTTCTTGCTGGACGCCAGTTTCTAACCGGAAGGTTCGTTCTGGAGAACCAGATACCGTTTTCCGGTAATATGGGATGCGAACGTTCTGATCTGGAACGCGCGACCCTGATGACGGTTCTCAGATCGATTGCGAATTAGCTAACTACAACTACTAGTACTACCTGAATGCTTTATCTTAACAGTATGTAAAATCTTATGATTTTATGATTCCATTTGCGTAACCTTAATTTATTTTAATTAAACAAGCGATTTTAAAAACCTTGGACTTACATGTATTAGCGTGTAATGCAGGTGGGAGTGAAGAAATGAACGCATTCAAGGCTTTCAAAGCCCAAGTACCGATCGCATGGAGTCCTAACTTATACATAACGTTGGTGAGAGGTCTTCCTGGAACCAGGCGACTCCATAGGCGTACTTTAGAGGCATTGCGTCTTCGCAAATGCAATCGGACCGTCATGCGATGGAATACTCCTACCGTCAGGGGAATGCTCCAACAGGTTTTAGTCTATAATGCATAAGTTTATTGTAGTTCATTAATTGCATATAGCTTATCCATGGATATGTAATAAAATTTGTGTGCGTCTGTAGGTTAAAAGGTTAGTTGCGGTTGAGACAGAAGAGATGTACAAGGCCCGAAAAGAAAATGAAGCAAAGCACCGTGCTTTACGGCCACCTCTGGTCATAAACCACTTACGTTCTCAGGCAGGCGGATCCTCCTAGATTATGCTATTGTTTTATATAGTTCTTTAGAGGTCAGCTTTCTAATTCTGAAAGTGTCTGCATCTGCTGCTTAATGGGTTTGCTTCCAAATATTCGTATTATTTGGAAATTTGGCTGATATTGCAAACTGAATTGTTAGAGTTCTCTTTATTCTATAATCAACTCGGTTGTTATCCTACCTTCTTGATCTAGTATTATCTGGATTATGTTTTGGAAGTTGCCCGCTGCCATTTTCATTCAGATTTTGAAGGTTTGTACTTTATAATTTGATGAGCTCTTTGTTCTCATAAATAATTGACATTAGGTCTGTCAGAATTATTCTATTATAAGAAATTCATGCTGAAGATACAAGCTTGTGATGTAGTTTCACAAAAGTTGTTTAATAATGTCTCCTCAATGTTCTATGGATATCGAGCTCTGCTGCCATTTATCGAGTTTTCATGATGATGACAGAACTATACTATCGAATGTATGTTCCTATAATCGTTAATTCTTCATCTTGAGCTGGTGTTACCTGCAATTTTATATCAGAAGTTGCCAACCAATTACACTATTATCATTTACATTTTGAAGGTTTGTAATTTGGTGATCTTTTTGTTTTGATAAATGATTGGCACTGCGCTAGATATACGAAGTAATCCAAAACAGGGATTCAATCTTGAGAATAGCTTCATAAAATTGTTCAATCATGTCCATACTGCATTCTATCTAAGTTTTAGAAATTGCTTCGACTTGTTGAAATTGAATGATGCAATGCCAGCTGGCACTTGGCAACATGACAAAACAACTATAATCTAATCTTTGTATGGGCTTGAAAGCAAAAAACGTACGTAGGATTGACATAAGAGAAAGACACTTGAGTGCATTATTAAACTGGGGCTACCTCCTCCGTTTCTATGACCCTCAAATCATCGGTACCTTTAAGCTCCTTCTCACCATTGGCTTCAGGTTTAATAAACTGCTTGTACTGGTGCCTCCTTGCAAATACAAGAAAAGCTATAAAATTGAATACTCCCAGCACTGCTAGCAGCCAATAGAAGTTGTTCAGCTTTCCCTTGTTCAGGTTGCTCCTAAGCCAGATCTTCTTTGTCACTTGGTCAACTATGGACACTAACAAGCTACTGACAAAGAAACCCATTGAGAGTGTACTTAGGAAAAGCCCCGTGCTCATTGATTTCATCCTCTCTGGTGCTTCTCTGATGAAAAACTCAAGTTGTCCAACATAAGCAAAAGCCTCACCTGCACCCACCAGGAAGAACTGGGGGACTAGCCAAAAAGCACTGATCTTAGTGTCATTTTCAACAGCAATATTCCTCCTTTCCTTCTCAATAAGTGAAGCAGCAATCATGGCAACTATTGATAATATGAGTCCGATGCCAACCCTCTGAAGGCTTGTTAGCCCCTGGGGATTGTGGGTGAGCTTCTTTGCCAGAGGGACGAAAAACCTTTCATTGAGTGACGTAAAGAGGAGAATGGAGATGAAGAGAAAAGTAGACATTGAACCTGCAGGAACTTCAAAGGAGCCGAGCCTTCGGTCCATGAAGGTTGCTTGCTCGATGGTGAAAGTAGTCATTTGAGAGTAAACTGTCCAGAAGAGGATACAAGTTGACCAAATTGGGATGAGCTTGAGAACCATCTTCACTTCTTCAACTTCCATTACTGTGGATACCAACCAAGGATTGTTATTGTTTCCACTAGCAGAGGCGTCGTCTTCCATAATTGCAGCCTTGTCAATAAATCTATGCATAAGGAAAGAAAAATGTGAACTTAGGATAAAAAAAGTTAAAAATATTTTACCGGCTGAAATTAGCATGTGACGCTGATAATTATGGGTTTATTTTCCATTCCACTATTTAATAACTTTTCATGATTCCTAGGGACAGAAAATGGTGGTACTATGTCCTTTTTGTCGAAATAATTGCATTTGTAAGACAAGCTTACTTGAACTTCTCTGTGTGGGGGACCCTGGAATTTTGGTAATCATTCAAAAAGCTGGGATGAGAGGGATACGGATGGTTCCTCTTCTTCCACGCTAAGAAGAAAACCCTCCATATCACTGTTAACGGACTCCCTTGAGGCCTCTTGAAACGGTACCATGGTGTGCCCATAAGCAATATAGCCACAGCAAGTACCATTGTCCCTGCTGATATTCCATATCCCCACCCTCTTCCTACGTTGTCTTGTATGTATACCAGCACTATCACTGCAAACAATGATCCAATACTTATGCAGAAATAGAATCTGTTAAAGAAGAAAATCATAGCTTTCTCTTCTTTCGGGTTTCCTGCATCAAATTGGTCGGATCCGAAACCTGACACATTTGATTTGATCCCACCTCCTCCAAGTGCTATGGTATAGAGTGCTGCATATAGCAAAGCTAGTTGCTGGCCATTGGCTTCAATACACTGATGATGCTGTATCCTGAAATCATCACATGGTGGGGGTCTCATGCTAGAGATGGTTGTAGCAAGTGTTAACAAAATGACACCCTGTTGCAGATCAAAATTAATCACTAGAATAAACGTTAATGGGGCAAAGAGATGAATGTTTAAAAAATTTAATGACATGATCCACAAGCTTCAACAGTTTAGTTCAGCTGTAATCAGAAATTTTCCGACTTACCACAGCAGTTACAGATGCAAATATTGCAACTGTCAAATACCGACCAAGTTTAGCATCTGCGAGAAAACCACCAAGAAGCCCAAGAAGGTTTAAAGTACCCATGAAGTTGGTGACAATGGTTGCAGATTTTGCAGATGAGATATGCAGATATCCAACTAAATACGTCACAAGATTCATCGATATACCCATCACACATATCCTCTCCGAAAGCTCAGTTCCTGCCAAAAAAGAATGCAACATGTTTAATAGAGCTCGTAAAAAGCAACATATAATATAAAAAGAGACCTTCTAAAGTGGAGAAGAAGAAAAGCCACCTAAAATGAGTCCTGCAGCAAGCCATCCTCCAGTTTTCGACTTGTCCGCAGGATTTCCATGAAAATCTACTGCAGTATCTTTGTCGGCATGGCTGGTTACTAAAACCTGTCGCACAAAGCTACGAATGTCAAACAAAGAAACCAGGGAATGATGCAACAATTACAACCAGAGCTAGTTAATGAAGTAATAACCATCTTTCAAATAGGAAGCTGACAATGTTCAGCTCTGAAGGGTAAGAGAGGAAGGCATATTATGCGAACAAAAGGTTGTCTGGTTGCAGGTGAGGAGAGATTTTATGTTTATGGTTACACCTACAGAGAAGAAGAAGAGGAGGAGGAGAGGAGGCTTGTGATTTATAGGATTAAACATGCCATTTGTTACCATATTTTTTTAAAATGAAACTTGATATGATTTTTATTTATTCCTTTCATATTATTATTTGAGATAAAAAATAGTTGAAAAATATTTTTCAATGTTAAAAGGAAACTATAAGTTTATTTGAATTTTTTTTTATTTTAATATCAAATGAGATGAAATATTTTAAATACATATAAGTTAATTAGGATCATTCATATTTTTAAAGTAAGGAAAGATTACCTCCAAAAAGTTATTATTTATGGATATTATAATAAGAAATATGGTAAGGGTTAGGAGTCGGGAGGGAAGAGGATAACTACTACAATTTCTAGTGGTAAGGAGGGATTCGGTTTGTGTTTTTGGTGTTGCTCTCTAAACCATGTGGCACTTGTTTGGAGTTATTATAGAAGCTTGGGGTTTAGGTTGTCAATGCCTTGATCAACCCATCGACTTTGGAAAGTGACAATTCTTTTCCTCTATTTTAGTTCTTATCTTTATTAAAATTTTCCCCACGATCTAAGGCATTCAAATTAATGATTAATTCCCAACCAGAACTATATCATACATTCCTTTCAGTGAGAATTTTCTCAATATATATATATATATATATATATATAAGGTGCTATTATTCTATTTGTTTTTTTTTTCTTTTGAACTTATATTGATGGAGAAATAAAGCCTGGTATATAAAGAGTTATGTGTTGCTAAATTTGAATTGGATGAATTTCTGAAATGTTATTGGCTCTTGTGTTCTTTCATCCATTGACTGACTCGCAGAGGCTAAATATTTTGAAAGTTTGAAGTGTAAACGTTAGCATGTAGGACAAGAAAGGTTTTGATGATAAATTCTCCATCCCTCTCACACTGCAACTGACAGAAACATATGTCAAATTGTGAACCATGTGATATACTTGTAATCATTTGTAAGGTCATAAATAAATATATTTTTTCTTATTTTATAATATATTATAATTTTGTAACGTGCGATACATGTTAGTATAATTTTTTGATCCATTATTTTATAATTATTTTATTTTTTATTTTTTCAAATTTTTACATTGTAATATTTTCTATAATTTTAAATTAATATTTGAAATTTAAACATTATATACTTATTTAAATAATATTTATATAATATTTTCATCTGTTCATTTATAAAAAAAATGATAATAAATATTTATTTATCTATTTGATAGCAATAGCTCTTTGTAGACTATATTTTTTGTATGTCTTCATTCTTTCTTTTTAGATAATCTTTTATAATTAATATCTTTATTGTTGAACTTGAAATCTCTCTTAATAATTCAATATATAATTGTTTATGTCAAAACAAATCTTCTGACAAGTATACTCCTATATTATATTTGGTGTTGTTTCTCCCTACACCTTGTTTATAGTCATTGAAAAATATAATCGTACTGGAAATTACTTCATTTTGAATTGAAACGGATATCATGCACTTTCTTTTGGATTCAATGATATTCTTGATAGTACCATTTATCTATTAGCATGTTGTTTAGCTGTTATTTCAGCATGTATGATTTTTTTTCAAATCTTCTACATATCATTCGAACACTTCCATTTTATTACAAAGATATGATGTTACTAGACTTGCATTAACTGTTTCTTACCTTGTTCTTTTAGGGACCACTGACAATACCTATCTAAAGTCACCTCCAAATACCATCACTTTTCCACCGAATGGATCATTATTGTTCAGTATATCTCTGAGCATTCTATTAACTATTTCCATCGTATATTTCTTGGTCATTGGTGCTTCATCCCATATGATCATGTTGGTTTTGCGTAACAATATTGCTAAGTCACTCTATTTTGATATATCATATAGCATTATTTCTGTTGGATTGAGTGGAATGTTGAATCTAGAGTATATTGTTCTTCCTCTTATCATTATTGATGTTGTTATACCTGAAATTGTTGCTAGAGCTATATTTCCTCTTGATCTTATATTAGTTAATAATGCTCGATATAAGAAAGTATTCCTTGTACCTTTTGATCCATCCATAAAAAATATTCTAATGTGTCTTGAGTTTAGTCTATTCATTATCATCGTATATGCATATTTTTATTTCAAATTAAGCTTTAACATTACATCCATGTCTTCTTGCGACATTTATATTGTTATCTCCTCTGCAATCTCCCTATTATTGATTTCCATTCGGCTAAGCTGGTGACTTTCTTTCATAAGCAGATCATAACTTTTCACATCCCTATTCATGCTTATCAAGTGCTTTTGGATATCACTCAAAGTGCAAGCTATTTGTGTTTCTATCAAGTTCTCGTGCATTTTAACATAATCTTTAGCCATCGATTGAAAATTATCTTCCCATAGTTTTTTGACATTTGTAAGCTCACAATACACCAATAATGTTACAAACAATCTTCTTAACTTTGATGACATGTTGAATACTGTTGCCTTACTCATTCATTCTTCTATGCTCTTATCTGATTCAAGCAACCCCTTATTATAACAACTTCCTTAAATATCAAATATTGCATATCATCTACTATAAGTAAGTCATCAAATGACTTTATACCCTTGACATTATTTAAAAGTATCCTTAAATAATATTTTTCTCCTTCCATCGGGTTAGCTGCATTTACACATCTGATGACATTTTTAGTTTTTCTTTTTATCCACTCTCGATTTTTTGCATTCCAAACATAATGCTTTGGAAATTCCTTGTACAATAGCATGCTTACTTCTTAACTTTTTGAACATGTAATAAAGTATTCGGTTAACATCATTTTTTTTATGTGATCTTATTGAAATATATCTTGCAAGTTTTGGTTATTCCAAAATGTCACTATATGCTTATTCGGTAGATGAAGTTGTAGGTTCAAACTTATATATCCTTCGTATAGCTTCTTATGGTAATACTTATCTTGCATCTTAATAACGTTGTACATCATTTATCTGATTCTCTCCATCTCCAACTTGGATCATTATTTTGTCATGTCCTTTGTAAATTTACTTGTATAAGTATTTCACTACTGTTAATCCGAAGCAAACTTATTATAATTTAACATATAAGATTAGTGAATTATTTTTTTTACTTTTTATACTTCATTTATACAAAATTTTTTACCATATTATAATACATTATTGTATTAAAAAATTCACTACCTCTACATTGATATGACAATCATATCTTGTAAGCAAATATAGATTATAAGGCACAACCCATTTATTATCAAATATTTTGTTTTCCTTTTTTACCTGTAATATGATAAGAATGTCATTATTTTCATTTTATTAAAATATGTAACACAATTTTAATAACATAAATAATTTGTTACCTGACGATCATTTTTAGGTCTTCTATATATAAGGTATCCATTATGCCTTAACATTATCTTACTATTATATGATTTTGGATATTTGAATCTACATCTTCTTTCAATCATGCAAGGGCATTTAGGATTTTCTTATCCACATAGATCATGAAGCATATGTTCTAGGCTAGTTACTTTACTTTTGTACTTCAATATGACCAAGATGTATGCATATGGGAGACCTCTTTTCTAAAATTTGATGACATGCACATGTGTTGCTACCTCACCAAATATTTTTTTTGTATAATTGATTTTTAAGATCTTGTAACTTTGCTCTGAAAACTCTAACAATCAAATATGGAACTTCTGATAATTTTATTCCTAATCATATATTCTCTATTATCTCTTCCTATTTAGGATTGCATGTCATTGTAATAAAGATATCAGGCCTGCAAATGCTTGTACCAAAGTCATTGCATTTAGGTATCTTCTTCGCATGTCTTTAGGTCCTCTAATATGATTAGTTGGCAAGATTGTTCCTTTCCTTACTTGTTTCCCTCTTGTCTCCCCTACTTTGACATTGTTTACTATGCCCTGATATAGCTTAACAAGTATTATTGATTATTATATCCTATAAAAGTCAAGTCTTATTGTCTCTAATTTGATATACATATCCACTAAAAATTATTGTAATAGTCTCTTAGAAAGTAATATTATAGATGGTTCATCCTCTCTTATTTGGAAATGGTAGCAATAGTATTCATGACAAGATATATTTCATGGATTTCATTCCTTACACCTGTGTTTAATTATTTATATTAATTACATATATTTTTTCATACAAGGAATATTTTGAATTTTTGATGAATTATATTATGTAATTAATTTTAAGCAATAATATACTAACCTTATCCCTCTCTTGCAATGATATTCTCTGTTATTGTCTTTATTATCATTTGTAGACTTCGATCCTCATTTATAGTATTTTGTTGATTATGATTTAGGTCTTATATCTTTTTGATATCTTGATATCATCCACTCTCTCCTCTTGGAAATAGAATTGAATATTGCAATGCATCATAACATCCATAGAAGTGTTTGATTCTATATTGTTGTTGTGAATGAGCCTGTATAATTATTTCTCTATCTAATGCTCCATTTGAGTTATTATCTTCAACCCATATACTTGCCACGTCTTCTTCTATTAAAGCTTTATATTGATGATTTGTTCTTGTATTCCTTTTTTTGATCCAGATGTTAAGGTTATCATAGGACTCATAAGTATTAAGTCTTCATAATACCTTAACATAATAATTTTCTTCTAGAATCTTCATTAGCTTCCTTATATTTTCTTCACATAAAGTCACATTCTTCATTATCTACATTCTATTTTGTACCTCATTGATGAAGTCATAAAAGTACAATTGAAAATATCATGAAATCCCATCAGTTGGTACTAATTATGGCAAGTGATGGTATATTTGTCATTGTGCTTTAAATGTGTAAACTTCATTTGTATTTGATGCTAGTTCCTTATTCAAATTGATACCAATTATATGAATGCAAATAAGTTATTATATAAATATTATTTACTTGGAATTCCTTTACTTTTTCTAAGTCTAAAGTGAATAATTATAATAATTCTTCAGGTACATAGACTTTAAGTAGTTTAATCTTTTCTTTTTGATAACAAAATATTGTTGGTTCATGCTCAAATCTTTTTATCCTATAATAGTTGCAATTTATAACTTGTTTCAGTTTATATAAGGTAGAGCATACAAACTCATATATTTTGTTTCCTGCAAGATAAGTTCGTAAACGTTAAAAATCATTATAATAATAATATTGATATTAATGTTTTAAGAAATTTTCTATTTACCTTATATTCTTTATACTTCCAATTGAGTTTTACATAACCATTGTATTCTTTGTCACTTTGTTTTTGGATTTTCATTGTTTAATGTTTCATTCACATGTAAACTTATGATGTTTATTGTTTATTCTTGTTCTACTTTTTTTATATTATCTCTTCTTTTTTACTCATCAATGATAGCTTTGTACTTCTTTTTAACCTGAAAAAAATATTATAAATTTGATATTTTATAGGTAAAAAAGTGAGATAAAATTTGATAACATCATTTTATTTTACCATTTTTTATCTTTGTAACTTTAAATTATAAATTTGGATGATTATTGTGGTTGAAGTCACTTTTATCTGATATCATGATAAAATTAGAATCATAAATTTATAAATGAATAATTTTAATTTTTGTATTCAATATATTAATAGTT
Organism: Dalechampia spathulata; assembly: GCA_948192965.1. NCBI lineage: Eukaryota > Viridiplantae > Streptophyta > Magnoliopsida > Malpighiales > Euphorbiaceae > Dalechampia > Dalechampia spathulata. The sequence continues at coordinate 630 of CANYBF011170441.1, read as the reverse complement.
ATATAAAAAATCAAAAATTGAAAACATAATGTCACACCCCGCTCCATGATGGAACATGCTTTCGTAGAATAATGAACAGTCTCTAATACATAGAAACTATTAATTTTCTACAATGGATGTTTTTTTTTGCATTAAAAACAAACTTTACATTTGCAAAACTTATAATTGAAAAGCATTTGCGATTTGGAATTTAATCAAATGATACATGTAAATTTATACATATAAAATTCTTATTTAATGAAAAACATTTAAGAATATTTGAACTCACATTGCACTCATGTTTTTAACTACCTTATTACAATACTCTATTATCTAAAATTCCTATATAAAATAAAACATATAACCCTTTCCAAGCCCTTGCCTCCAACATAAGTCCTGCTGAACTGGTGCTCTGGAATCCGTGCAGTCCAACTACCTGTTAACCTGCATCCATCAAATGACGAATGCTGAGTATAAAACTCAGTGGTGCTATAAACAAAATCAAAGACATCACGTTTAAATCAATCATAGTGATCTACATTAATCACTATCACTATATCATTTCTTACTCTTTAAACATCTCTTATTTTCTGTTAACAATAATGCCTAAAGCATTATGTACTATTCATAAATCACTATTCATTTAATACT
>CANYBF011170147.1:0-11091 GCA_948192965.1 Dalechampia spathulata | reverse complement strand
GTCACGAGTCATGACTGAGAAGAAGAAGCAAAGAGAACGACTCGTGAATAATATCACGAGTCGTGACAGAAGAAAATCCTGCAGAAACAAAGGAAGGACACGACTCGTGACAGGCATCACGAGTCGTGACAGAGACTTTTTGGAAGAATAAGAAGAGGGCACACGACTCGTGACATCCATCACGAGTCGTGACAGTAACTTTCAAAGAAGGAAATGAAGAAATGCACGACTCATGACATCAAGCACGAGTCGTGAAGGAGAACTGAATGAAGCAATGCATGCCTTTCAACTGAAGGCACGACTCGTGACATGCAATGCACGAGTCGTGACCTGTCATATTCCTTGAGAAAAAGACGCGATTCTCCATCAATTCAACTGCCATTCCAATGGTTCTTTTTACCAAACAACGCAATGTTTTAGGATAGCTACTTTTGTTATTATAAATAGGCTTTAAAGCCAATGTAAAAGATATAGAGGATTATAGAGGAGTGCAAAAAGATTGAAAAAACGTAATTAACGTGGCCTCCTTCTATTTCCCTATCAACACAATTTTGTTTTACTTATTTGCTTTACTTTACTTTCTTAAATGCAAATTCCTTTTACCTTAAGTTTGTCCTTATTTTCTAAAATGCTCTTTATTATTTACTTTTCCATTTACTTTTATTGCTTTGCTATTTACTCTATTTAATTATCACTTATGATTCATTTATCATCATTAGCTTAGTTAAAGTATGAATTATTACTTAGAACTTCTTGATTACATGAAAAGCTCAATTCATCTTTACATGTTTGGCCATCATATGAAGATACTAAATTACTATTGATTAATGAGAATTAGCATTAGTAGTGGAAAATTCATGATTAATCACTCTAGTTAAAGGATTATTAGAATCTACTTCTTGAGAATAATTAAATATGACATATGATTTAATTGACTCATGTTTGCATCTGTAAAGTGAGGATTTTATGGAAAATGATGTGAGTATATATTATATAAACATGAGAATGTTATATGATACTAATAGAAAATTGTCATTCATATATTGGATTATCTAAATATTATTCATATTTGACTTAGTTAATTAAGATTTAAAGAGTCATTTTTATTACTTCTATCATAACTTTTATCTACTTAATGTGACATAATAAAGAATTCGAATCCTATAAATGTTTCATATGAATGAGCAAAATAAAACCATTCCCTGTGTTTGATATCCTTCTTCCTCTATACTAAGTCCTAGAGACTGGGGGATTTAAATTCTGTAAAAACCATATCTTTATCATCATTATTATCACACACCTAAATCTACCTCATCATGGTACAATATCGAGGTCCCCAATAATCTTAGTTCGAATGAGAAGTAATCAGGAGATGATGATATCTAGAGTAAACATGATGTCAGATTCCATATGCATGGTGTCAAAACTCTATAGCTTACGTATTAGGACATAGAATAAAATAGCATAGCCTAGCATGATATAAGGCCTATTATACTTAGGCTATGGTGGATGAACATTGAGAACCATCGAGAGCTCAAACTCTGTACCTTTTGGATTTAATAATAAAACCCAAAATGCTTGTCACCATTATTCTCTTGCAAGAATATCACGCATTATACTTCTCTACTAAAATATAACCTGTCTGTTCTTCTGTGTAAGAATAGATCATGACTCAATAATCACTCTCTACCTTCCATACTATTTCCTGCTAGTGGGGTAATATTAATTAGGCCCATCTTAGTGAGTTCAAACTCCAGTACCTAAAGACATTCCATCAAGTCTCCATCAATACCAGTTTACTACATGTTACTGTGTAATTTTGAGATCTAGTGATCTATGTCTTTTAGTTCAAACATATGGAGCTATGTCTAATGTACAGGGAGTTTGCCACTATCGTTGAAGCTATATGTAGCATGACAATGATGCTAACGGTGCCAACGCCTACCAAAGAGGTGATCTTGTATCTGATCAGGGTGTTCAACATTGGCTTAACAACGGTAAGGTCATTATTAACTATAAAGGCCTCTATAGATCTTGTTGCTATCTTCCGATTGTACGGCCATAAGCTAGTGACTAGCCCTTCATGGTTGAGGGTAACAAGATTTAGACTATTGATATAGTTTTTATTTGTTGACCCATTCAAACATAGGGATTTGATGATTGATTTAGTGGTAGACCATATGGAGCATGATCAGGGCTCCTTTCTAATGACCATGGTAGAGACAATCCTTGGGCTGGATAGAGTGAGGTGAGGGTAGTCTAGATACCTCAATTGTAATTTGCCTCTCCTGTAAGTATGAATTCTAAGCTACCTTTGTCAGTTTTCAACTTAAGAAAAGTTGTATTTTTACCCTAATTTTTACACAAGTCACCTCTTATGAGGTTTTCAACTCATCAGGTTATTTGATTTTTCTTTATACCCTAACTTTTACTTGAACTGCCCCCTTGGATTTTCAATTCAGTGGGTCGCTCTAATTTTTACTTGAGCAGTCTTTTGCAAGGTTTTCAACTCAGTAAGCTTTCTTTTATTTCCACAAAGGTACATACCTTGTAGTCATATGCAGAGAGGCTACACCTTCGATAAGGTAAAGACATTGACATTTGATGGTTGCGTCGAGTGGATGGGGGCCATTGTAGAGAGTGAGGTGAGGTGGACTTGTCCTTAGTGGCATATATAGCATGTGATAGTGAGGGCATACATAGACTACATTTTGCTACTGAGATTCAGATGCTACAGTTATTACAATCTAGTGAGAGTCTATCGTCAGTATGACGACAGATAAACTATCCCTCAATTAATAAAGTTTGAAGAAGGATTATTGTTATCTTATTTTCTAGAGCACATGGAGAAGACTTCGCCTTGCCAGAGAATCATGCCAGTAGAGATTCATGGAGTTGGGTCTACTATAGATAATGAGTATAAGTTATAGGTGCTACGTCATGTATAAGATTTTATACTGTAAAAACTATTAGGTAACCAAATTATATGCAACAAAGAAAGATAATGCTTTGTATTTGAAATTAGTATTACTAATAGCTAAGTTTATCAATATGTGTTTCATTTTCATTAATGAGATTAAAAAATTTCCATGAAAAATGTTAAATCGACACAGAAGTCCCCAATATGCATTAGACTTAAGCCCTGTCAATGACCAGTCCCGCACAAGATTTTCTGATCTATTATTTTGATGCTCTCCTTTTGCTTTTAAGAGCTCTAACTTTTGCATGAGTCATCTAAGCATATTTTGAACTCATCAAGCAATCATTTTTTCCTTTTATCTTAACTTTTACAGGTTTTCAGCTCAATAAAATTTTATTTTATTTTTGCTTTTCTTTTTGCCCTTTGCTCTAGATAAAATATCCCTTCAGTCGGTCAAGGTTGATAGGCTCAAAAAACTCATTCCCTTTCAAGTTTAAAATGTTGATGGTGCCTTTAGATAAAATCTTCTTAACCAAGAATATACCTTCCTAATTAGGTCTAAACTTTCCACATAGGTTGTAGATAGCCAATCTAACTTGTTTTAAAACTAGACCACCTTCCTGTATAGTAATAAGCTTAACCTTCTTATTAAATGCATTCATTATGCACTTTTTATGAAGCTGTAAATGATAGAGAGCTTTCAGCCGCTAGTAACTAGTTGTTCATATCTAGCCCTCTTCCACTTAGCTTCTGACAACTAAGCTTCTAGAATAACTCAAAGTGACTTTAATTCCAATTTGACTTGTAATAACCTTTTTGTCACATAAACCAAAGAATAAGGGGTAGCACCCATAGAACTCCTTACAGTGATTTTGTAACCCAACAAAGCAAATGGCAACTGCTCATGCCAGTCTCAATAAGTTTACACTGTCTTGGCTGAGATTTTCTTGATCATCTTATTACTCACTTTAACTACCCCATTAGCTTAAGGGCGATATAGAGAAGATTGATGATGCTCAATTCCATATCTCTCTAATAAGTCAAACACTTGACCCTGAAACTGCACTCCATTATCGGAAACTAAGTGATACGGTACCCTATATTGATATATGAGATTCTTCTCTATAAACTTGACAACTTGCTTTGCCCCTAGTTTACTATAGGATTCTGCCTCCACCTACTCTAGGAAGTAGTCAACAATCACTAATATGTATCAATGCCCATTAGAAGCATTAGGATGGATCTCACCCATAATATCAATTCCTCAGGCTGGGAATGGCAATGGCATCATCAAATTTTTATAATTTGACTGGTGGTATGTGACTCAAATCTCTGTGAATCTGACACTCCTGACATCATTACATAATTATACACAGTTTATCTCCATGGTAAGCATACCATGGAGTCTTATCTTGCTGGTCTAACACTGTAACCCGTTCTCCCTCATAGCAAGGAATCTTCGACTACTCAATTAACACAGGCTAAACTTGACACTATAGTCACTCACATACTAAGGCTAGTGTGGCCAAAGCATTAGCCATCTAATTTTCATTATGTAGAGTGTGAATAAACTTACATGAGCTAAAATTATAAATCATGAGCCTTATGCATTCAGTGTAAAGCTGTAGTCTTTCTTCTCTAACATCCCACTCGACCATGGACTGGTGAATGATAAGCATCAAATCACCAAATACCTTCATATCTTGGGCACCAATTATTAGCAATGCTTCAAGCTTGAATAGACATGCTTCATACTCAGTCATATTATTAGTGACTGGGAGGTTCAGCCACTTTGAAAGCATAATCAATTCACCTTTAGGAGTGATTAGCACAACCCTTATGCATGCACCTCTTCCATTGACTGCACCATTGAAGCGCATTTCTAAACATCAACTGCCTCCAAGCACTCATCTGGGACGAATTCAGCAATCGCTCTACCTTTGATTACCTTCGTAGTGATGTACTACACATCAAACTCTGATAACAGGATTAACCACCTGGAAAACTTCCCCACAAGTAAATGAGCTTCATACAAGTACTTCGTAGGGTCAACCTTGGAGATTGCCTAAACTTTGTATGATTTAAAGTAATGTATGAGCTTCTTAGTGACCCAAACCATAGCCATGCATAAATTTTCAATAGTGTTATACTTTCACTCTATTGGCAATAGTTTCTTACTCAAGTAGTAAATAGCATGCTCAACTCCAGCTTCATTCTCTTAAGCAACCATAGTACCCACTGATTCCTCCTCCAAGGCTAGATAAAGCAACAATGGTTTTTCTGGCTAAGGTGTCTGCAGAATCGATAGGTTAGAGAGGTAATGCTTCACCCTCTTGAATGTAAACTGGTAGTTCTCATCCTAAACCAAAAGTTGGTTCTTCCTCAAAAGCTTGAAGATCGACTTACATATGGTAGTGAGCTTAGCAATGAACTTGCTAATGTACTGGAGCAATCCTAGGAATCCCCTAACTTTGGTCTCTGTTCTAGGAATAGATATCTCATAGATTGACTTTGCCTTATCAAGATCTACCTCAATACCTCTCTAGCTGATTACATGTCCCAATAGCTTATCGGACATCACCTCGAATGTGCACTTCTTAGGGTTCAACCTAAGCCTGTACTTCTCAACCTACATGAGAAATCTATTAAGAGTAGTCGGATGCTCTTCTCTAGTGGGAGACTTCACCATCATATCATCCATGTAGACTTCAACCTTATTGTGGATTAGATTATGCAATAGGGTTATTGTAGCTCTTTGATAGGAGCTAAAGGGCATGACCTTGTAGTAATAGGTCTCCCATTCTATGATGAAAGTTGTCTTCACTTTATCAATAATATCCATAAGAATCTGATTGTACCCTAAAAACCCATCAAAAAAAGGTGTACATCGATATGAGGCAAAGGAGAGTCATCCTTTAGGCATGCCTTGTTCATATCCTTATAGTCTATACAGACTTTAAGCTTGTCATCTTTTTTAGGAACCAAAACCACATTAGCCAACCATTTAGGATAGTCAACCACTTTGAGGAACTTAGCATCCAACTACTTTTAGATATCCTCTTTCACCTTCTGAGCCCATTCTAGTCAGAGCCGATGTAGCTTCTGCTAAACTGGCTTGAACTCAGGCCTGATCAAAATTTTATATTCTAAAATAGTTTTATTAATACCCAACATGTCTTCATAGCCTAGACCAGAGAATTTTAAATGTTGTTTCAATGCTCTAAAAAATTTTGTTCTCTTATTAAGGGTTAAGTCAAATGCAATCTGAAGAGGATAAAGTTTATCATCTATGCCAATGTTTATGTATGATGCATTAATGTCAAAAATGCTCATCTAATGCTCATGTTCATGCATAATGTCATCAGAATACATATCACAAATATAAGCAAAACCATTTTTTATTACATTAAATTTTAAAAGGATTACATTATCCTCAAAAAGTATGGAGATATGGACATCATTATCCTCGTATATAATCTCATTAAAAGTGCTATCTACTAAGGTAATGATGTCTCCGTAGGCTTTTTAAAGAAGCCGATGTCCTAAATCCAAACTCTGTAGCTTGGTCTCGAGTATGACAACTGTAATGGGTTCCACTTTAAGGTGATCGGTGGTAAGATTTGTAACATCATCAAAAAATTAGGAAATCATCATCAAGGTTGTTAGTGGAAGAACTAATCGTAACCCTCTTAGACATTGTCAAGGCTGATAAATCATAGAAATCATAAAAAATGGTGAATTACTGGTCAAAGAAGTCCTCTGAGTTAGGCAACTCGAGAGCTTGATCATATTACATCTCCCCCTAGATAAAAGTAACCATCCTGTACTCTTTTGGTTTATCTGAAGTATAAGGATCAAATATAATGTAGTGTCTCTCCTCCTATGTAGTTATAGGGATGTTGAACTTCATTGGACCCTGTTGGTACCAGCCTAAACCCTTATTAGGCATGAAGTTCATGTTACACAATATCTTCTCCACAACGAAACTTAGTTGGTACGAGTATGGCTCAAGTTCTCTAATAGCAATGATTTGAAAACCAATCATAAGAGGAACATCCTCTCTGATACAAGCTAAGGCAACCTTATCATCAACAATAATAATTACCACACCCTCATCATGTATAAACTTGATCTTCTAGTGCAAGGTAAATGACATACCTCTTATTGGGGGGAACCATGGTTGGCTCAACAGTAAAGCAAATGACATCAGGATGTCAAGAATTATGAACTCCACCATTGACTCAATTGGCCCGATAATAACAGTAGCAGTGAAAGTGCCAGTAACCTCCCATTTAGACTCATCACAAGCTCTAATGATAGTCTTTGATGGCTTCAAATCTAAAAACCAAATCATGAGCTTGGAAAGCACCTTGAGAGGACAGAAGTTGATGCTAGAACCATCATCCACCATGACATAAGGAGTGGAGAAGTTCATGATGCGTACTTTAATGAAGAGTGCCTTATTGTGATGAATACTCTCAACCAGTAAATTTATGTTTAAGAAAGTGATCATGCTAGATCGTAACTCTTGGTTTACCACCTAACTCTTCATGCTAAAGGGAGAGGCAGATGGAGAAATCTTCATGCTAAAGTAACCTCTTTACCCTTATCAACAGGTTATGGAGCTGAAGTACTGCTTAGACTAGCCTCATCTATAATGGGTCTAGCCTTAGTTAGTTTTTTTGGAGTACCCGACTTCTTCTCGAGATTGGGAAGAGTGAACACCTTGCCACTTCAAGTCATATTATGAACCCTAGAGGATATCTTGTTAGCACCTAATCCCTTTTACTATTTAGAAGCCTTAGATATTGGCTTAGTTACCTTAAGAGTCTCGGTTGACTCACCTTTCTTTGACTTTTGAACCTCTATTGATTTAGATTTAGAGGTACCTTGAGTAGCTGCAGATTAATCCTCTAAGCTGTCATATCATATGTCAATGGCACCAATATTGAGCCCACCGTCAGGATAAAAACTGATAGTAGGAAGTCAAGCAATCTCCTCACTACCGAGGAGAGAGGAGTTAAGAACTAGGGATTCTGGCAACCCTAATTAGATCATGTAGGTATGGTTAGCTTTATGGTAGTTAGGAAATAGGTTTATTTTAGTTGAAGGTTTTTATTTCTTGAGATCTTTGAGCTCACTTGAATCAATGAGGTCTTGGATGACCCACCTGAGAGAGTGGCAATCATCAATGTTATGGTCATGATGCTGATGATAATGATAGTAATTTTTGGTGTCTACAAGGTTAAAGGTGGTGTTAAAATTTTGGCTCAAATGGTTTGATGAGTTATGCTTTGAGGAGATGCCTAAAGCCTTGTAAAGTAGTATCCCAAGATTTGAGTACCTTTGGGACTAGGTAGTGTTTTGAAGTATAGGATTTGGTATTTGTAAGGCATTGATGTAATGGGTTTTATACTATATTTGGGTGTATGTAGTGGTTTTGGGTTGATAAAGGAAGGCTCCTTCTTCTTCAACCCCTCAATCTGCTCAATCTGTTGACTAATAAAGTAGATGTCCTCAAAGGTATGAAAAGTATGATACTTCAGGTTATCCTGGTACAATGGTAGTGACCTTATAATAAGCTTATTGATCATATCTGACTCAGATGGCTTCTGTCTAACCAGCATAGCCTTATCCATCCATCGACTAAAGTAGTCCATGAAAGACTCATTAGCTTTCTGCTTAACCATCTTTAAATCCAGTAGAGTGACATCAAAATGGGATTTAAACCTATACTGCTTACAAAAAGCAGTGTCGAGAGGCTTCCACTCGACCATGGTTACCTTGTTAAGATTGTAATACCAGGCTAGCACTGGTCCCTCCAGTGAGATGAATAATAATCAAACGATATGCTTATCCAATAGGTATATAGTACTTATCATTATCATGTAAGTCTTAAGATGATTCTTTGAATCCCCAACCCCATTGTACTTGAAAACATCCAAGAGCTTAAACTTAGTAGGTAATTCCTTAATAGCTGGATTTAGAACTCATCAAAGTTAATATCAAACTCCATCCCTTTAGTCATCATGATAGATTGCAAATGTTTTATCTTCTATTCTAATGCAGAGGTCTCAAACTTACAAATATCATGCATATGAAGCAAAACCTCATCATTTATCTTGACATTGTACAGATTGACTGCTTTCCCCTTATCCTTCATAAGAGCTAACAGAGTGATGAAATCTCCAGAACTGAGAGCTTCCTTGATCTGCTGCTGTAAGGGACTCTTGAAGTCATTAGATAAGATCTTGGCCATATATTGGTCAATCAGTTATTGAACAATGGCGAGTGAAGCATCATTAAGAATAGAGCAAAAAGTGTCTGATGGAGAAGCAACATTCTTAGCAGGTTGTGAGTCTGACATGATCTGCACATGATAGAGAGAGTTAGAATGAATGAATGTAGATGCCTATATGATTGCATATGATATGCATGATGCGACACGTAGGATGTATGCATGACCTGTGTTAGGAAACATCCAGCATTATAGCTGCAAAAGAAAGCAGTTAGTGTAAATCATGCATGAGCATGAATGTATATATGTTAGATAGAAAACACAAAAAAGGTTAATGAACATGTAGCACACAGCAGCACTTCCTACCACCCTTATTCCACCATCAAGATAGGTTGGTCCAAAATCTCCTAGGTAGGATACTAACCCGGAGTTACACTAGGAACTCAAGGCATGAAACTCTCAACATATGAGGCAAGTAAAAGATGATTGTTACTCGATCATATAAGAGATTATGGTGAAAATCCAATGGCATTTTAATATGATCATATTGCTATGATAAGAGAATGCCAATTGAATAAGCATATGGTTATGCAACCAATACAGAATCGGGAGAGGATTCTAACTCTTAGCAGAGTAAGACAACATGATCATATTGTTATGATAAGAGAATGCCAATTGAATAGGCATAAGGTTATGTAACCAATACAGAATCATGAAAGGATTTTAACTCTTAGTAGAGCAATACAATATGAGAAAATAAGCCAAATTTAAGCAAATCTATTGATACAATAAGGCATGAATCCATATTGTATGCGAATAAAGGGTCCTATTTTTGGAATGTTTTTTATGGTTAGCTACATGGGCTTTAGTTGAGTAAGAAAAGGCTAAGGTTCCCCTTCATGTTATCCACAACCTATTTAACTGAATGAAATCATCGATATAGGAATATACCTAGTATCTATCCATCAAGAATCATCGATGGTCAATAGTATAAGGCAGACAGTGGTGAAGGCAAACTTGCTATCTCAAAGATTCGAATAGACTCACACGTACTCACTTACCTACAATCACTGGTTTGAAATAGGATAAATGGTGGTATGCAAATGTAAACTGTGTATGTGATATGCAATACAACTAACCTAACTAGAATGGGAAAATTGATATGAAACTCTAAGATTTCAATACCACAACACTTTCATCATATGTCCCCAATGGAGTCACTATTATAAGAAGGGCTTTCACTGTGACCTAAACTAAGGCTTATAACGTACGAGTCGAGGCTCGCTTAGAGCAAAAATGCAATCTTCTTGAGGGGCTGCCTTAAGGAATGAGATGGACTCAAAAGAGTTATAAGATGGAGTCATCATCAAATTATTCTAGATTTAGTTCAATTGACTCATAGCATGAGTGCTAAGTCAAACCCTTCAGAGATGGGTTCTGGTGGTGAAGAGCTATTAACTCAAAGTTTCAAGTTCTATTTTACCATTTTAGTGAAGTTAATTGCCTTAAGAAGGTGAGCATCATAAGCATGAAATAAAGCATATAACGTAATATAGCATGGCCATAATCATTATAAATATAGCATAGCAAGTATGACATGGTAATCAAGGCATGGCATCATAATACGATAATCATGGTGAATGAAACATGGCATATGCATGGCATGTGAGAAATGACATGGCATAGGCATGACATGTAAGAGATAATATGGTATAAGCATGACATGCAAAAGATGACTGATGTATGTGTAAGAGTAGCATGCCCCGAACGCGGGAGCGCTGCACGCTGTTTGGCGTGAAATGTCGTGGTGCTTGCTCTCAATGGCGCATTTCCATAGTTGATTGGTCTTTAACCTAGAAAGATCGCGTCGAGTTAAAAATGGAGTCGCCACCTAGTTTGTTTTGTCAATTCAATTGAATGACTAGAAAACTAG
>CANYBF011170089.1:0-22026 GCA_948192965.1 Dalechampia spathulata | reverse complement strand
ACATTATGCATCATTAAAGCTTTCCAAGTATAAATAGAAACTGTCAATGTAGTTGGAAAAATATAAAACAGTCCAATGTTTTTAAAATTTTTGAAATTTTATCCACATCCAAGACATAATGCAAAATCTATTGTTAAAGTTTTTAGAGTTACGAACACAGTGTTAGGATAGAAAAATTTGTGCAGTCATCATAAAAACAAGACCAAATAAGTAAAAAGTTAAAATAAAATGAAAATTAACTTGAGTTTCAATTTTTTTATAAATATAAGCAACAATGATAATGATATAAATTTTAAAAGTTAAGTAGATTATAGTTAGCAATCTATGTTTATTATTAAAATAAATCTTGAAATTTTTTTGAAATATCTCAATAAATTGAGGAACGAAAGCAAAAGGTATGGTTAATAAATAAAATACTACAAAAACTTGTAAGACTAATAATAAATATAATAATTTTTCAATGTTCATTATGAAAATGAAAAGAAAGTTGAAGAGTGGCTGAAATGAAAAAGTCAATATAGCAAAGAGGAAGAAAAACATGAGTTACAGATGTAGTTTTCGAATTAGCTATCATAAATCACTTAAGGAAAATATAAAAGCTACAACAACATAAATACGTTGAGACATTTTAAAGCTGTTGGAACTATTGAGAATGCTGGAATTGTTGATATTGCTGGAGCTATTGATATTGTTGGAGTTGTTGAAGCTGTTATACTTCTCGAGCTGTTGGAGGATCTTGGATTTGGATATTTTGAGCTGAAACTTCCTAGCTGTTACATTATACATCATTAATGCTTTCCAAGTATAAATAGAAACTATCAATGTATTTGGCAAAATATAAAACAATCAAATGTTTTTAAAATTTTTGAAATTTTATCCACATCTAAGACATAATGCAAAATCTATTGTTAAAGTTGTTGGAGTTACCAACATAGTGTTAGGATAAAAAAAATTTGTGCAGTCATCATAAAAATAAGAACAAATAAGTAAAAAGTTAAAAATAAAATGAAAATTAACTTGAGTTTCAATTTTTTTTATAAATATAAGCAACAATAATAATGATATAAAGTTTAAAAGTTAAGTAGATTGCAGTTAGCAATCTATGTTTATTATTAAAATAAATCTTAATAATTTTTTGAAATATCTCAAAAAACTGAGGAAAGAAAGCAAAAGGTATGGATAATAAATAAAATATTGCACAACTTGTAAGACTAATAATACATATAATAATTTTTTGATGTTCATTATGAAAATGAAAAGAAAGTAGAAGAGTGGCTGAAATGAAAAAGTCAATTTAGCAAAGAGGAAGAAAAACATTAGTTACTTTTCAAATTAGCCATCATAAATCACTTAAGGAAAACATAAAACCTACAATAACATAAACACGTTGGGACATTTTAAAGCTGTTAGAACTATTGAGAATACTGGAATTGTTGATACTGCTGGAGCTGTTGATATTGTTGGAGTTGTTGGAGCTGTTAAACTTCTCGAACTGTCGGAGGATCTTGGATTTGGATATTTTGAGCTGAAACTTCCTAGTTCTTACATTATGCATCATTAAAGCTTTCTAAGTATAAATAGAAACTGTTAATGTAGTTGAAAAAATATAAAATAGTCCAATGTTTTTAAAATTTTTGAAATTTTATCCACATCCAAGACATAATGTAAAATCTATTGTTAAAGTTATTGGAGTTACCGACAGAGTGTTAGAATAAAAAAAATTTATGCGGTCATTATAAAAATAAGAACAAATAAGTAAAAAATTAAAACAAAATGAAAATTAACTTAAGTTTCAATTTTTTAATAAATATACGCAAAATTGATAATGATATAAAGTTTAAAAGTTAAGTGGATTGCAGTTAGCAATCTATGTTTATTATTAAAATAAATCTTGACACTTTTTTGAAATATCTCAATAAACTGAGGAAAGAAAGCAAAAGGTATGGATAATAAATAAAATATTGCAAGACTAATAATACATACAATAATTTTTCAATGTTCATTATGAAAATGAAAAAAAGCAGAAGAATGACTGAAATGAAAAAATCAATTTAGCAAAGAGGAATCAAAACATGAGTTACAATTGTAGTTTTTGAATTAGCTATCATAAATCACTTAAGGAAAACATAAAAGCTATAACAACATAAACATGTTGGGACATTTTAAAGCTATTGGAACTATTGAGAATACTAGAATTGTTGATACTGCTGGAGCTGTTGATATTGTTGGAGTTGTTATACTTCTCGAGCTGTTGGAGGATTTTGGATTTGGATATTTTGAGGTGAAACTTCCTAGCTCTTACATTATGCATTATTAAAGCTTTCCAAGTATAAATAGAAACTGTCAATGTAGTTGGAAAAATATAAAACAGTCCAATATTTTTAAAATTTTATCCACATCTAAGACAATGCAAAATCTATTGTTAAAGTTGTTGGAGTTACCAACAAAGTGTTAGCGTACAAAAATTTGTGCAGTCATCGTAAAAATAAGAACAAATAAGTAAAAAGTTAAAATAAAATGAAAATTAACTTGAGTTTCAATTTTTTATAAATATAAGCAACAATGATAATAATATAAAGTTTAAAAGTTAAGTAGATTGCAATTAGCAATCTATGTTTATTATTAAAATAAATCTTGAAATTTTTTTGAAATATCTCAATGTTCATTATGAAAATGAAAAGAAAGTAGAAGAGTGGCTGAAATGAAAAAATCAATTTAGTCAAGAGGAAGAAAAACATGAGTTACAGTTGTAGTTTTCGAATTAGCTATCAAAAATTACTTAAGGAAAACATAAAAGCTATAACAACATAAACACATTAAGACATTTGACATACTATAACTGTGGAACTTGACTCAAATTGCTAAATTTATCTCGAATTAACCCAATTTGACTCGAATTGACCCAATTTGACTTGAGTTGACCTAATTCAACTCAAGTTAGGCCAATTTAACTCGAATTGATCCTAAAACTCATGAAATGTTGATTTTTAATTGGAGCAAATTGGTAAATGACTTGAGGAAACTATATATATATATATATATTAATATAATATTTTTATTTTAAACTATTAAAATTTATGAAAGCATAAGTTATAATGAAGTGATTTTGAATAATAATTTAATAATGCTGTATTAGCAATGTAAATTATGAATCTTCGTAGCATCATGGTCATGTAGAATCTCTCCTAAACTTACATAATTTTCTCTTTTTTACATAATACGAGTTATTTTCTAAACCAGTTCTTTTGCAACTTATTTTTTCCCTTGTTCATTGAGTCAAAGTCTCCAAAACTTACAAACCTTTCTATATGTTCTAGCAATTTTTCAAATTGAATAAATTTTATCCAATGATCTAAAAGCCATGCATTTTTATTTGATGGGTCATTCTTACGTGCATTCATCATACTTATTTGGCATTATGAACTATAACCGTGGTGAACTTGACTCAAATTGGTCAATTTGACTCGAATTAACTCAATTTAACTCGAATTGACCCAATTTGACTTGAGTTGACCTAATTCAACTTAAGTTGGACCAATTTGACTGAAATTGACCTTAAAACTCATGAAATGTTGATTTTTAATTGGAGCAAATTGGTAAATGACTTGAGGAACCTCTATATATATATATATATATATATATATATATATAAATATAATATTTTTATTTTAAGCCATTAAAATTTCTAAAAGCATAAGTTATAATGAAGTGATTTTGAATAATAATTTAATAATGCTTTTATTAGCAATGTAAATTATGAATCTTCGTAGCATCATAGTCATGTAGAATCTCTCATAAACTTACATAGTTATTTTCTAAACTAGTTCTTTTGCAACTAATTCTTTCCCCTGTTCAGTCATTCAAAGTCTCCACCAGCGTTTTCATGCCCCTCTTTATATTTTATTATATATATATATATATATATATATATAATTAATATACCACTTGAATAAAAAGAAAATTTTTTCTAATAAAAATTGAATGTACATTGTTAAATAAACTAGAAGAGGTTTATTTAATATATAGTAAACAAACAAAATAAACTAACATATCACAACAACGATTCATAAATAATCATAAACTAAAATCACTTAAGGAAAACATAAAAGTTGCAACAATATAAACACGTTAGAACATTTTAAAGTTGTTGGAACTATTGAGAATACTAGAATTGTTGATACTGCTGGAATTGCTGGAGCTGTTGATATTGCTAGAGTTGTTGGAGCTGTTATACTTCCGGAGCTGTTGGAGGATCTTGGATTTGGATATTTTGAGGCTGAAACTTCCTAACTCTTATATTATGCATCATTAAAGCTTTCCAGGTATAAATAGAAACTGCCAATGTAGTTGAAAAAATACAAAACAGTCCAATGTTTTTAAGATTTTTGAAATTTTATCCACATCTAAGACATAATACAAAATCTATTGTTAAATTTGTTGGAGTTAACAACATAGTGTTAGGATAAAAAAATTTGTGCAGTCATCATAAATGCAAGACCAAATAAACAAAAAGTTAAAATAAAATGAAAATTAACTTGAGTTTCAATTTTTATAAATATAAGCAACAATAATAGTGATATAAAGTTCAAAAGTGAAGTAGATTGTAGTTAGCAATCTATGTTTATTATTAAAATAAATCTTGACAATTTTTTGAAATATCTCAATAAATTGAGGAAAGAAAGCAAAAGGTATGAACAATAAATAAAATATTACAAAACTTGTAAGACTAATAATACATACAATAATTTTTCAATGTTCATTGTGAAAATGAAAAAAAAGTAGAAGAGTGGCTGAAATGAAAAAGTCAATTGAGCAAAGAGGACGAAAAACATGAGTTACAGTTGTAGTTTCTGAATTAGCCATCATAAATTATCAAGAAAAGTTGAGTTAAAAAAGATAGAAAATGAAAAGATGAAGATAATGGAACATGTAGAAATGAGAACAAGTAAATGAGTAAAATAATGAAGAGTTGTAATGCTATTTATATAAAAAATAGTTTTGCTTATTAAATTATAATTACTTTTATCCAATATTTTAGTTTGTTTTGCAACTTTATCCAAAACTTTCAAACCTTTCAATATGTTCTAGCAAATTAATTAACATAATTATTAAATTATATTATATTTTACATAATTATCTTATCAAATTTGAAAATGGATGGCTTAATATTAAATAACATAATATTAAATTAAATTAAATTTTACATAATTCATATCATATCATATAAAGTGGAGGGGGGGAGAAGTAAAAATACAAGTTTACCCCTTCCCTCTTTAATTTTAATAAATATAAAAATTAATCTAACAAATAAAAATAATAAAATAATAAAAGATAAATACTACTAATTTTATTTATATTTGTTAATTACTTATTTTTTTTATCATTTATATTATATTATTTATTTTTTTAACCTAGATAAATTTTATTCAAATATAAATACTATTAATTTGATTTGTATTTGTTAATTAATAATTAATGTATATTTTATGAGATATTTAGTAAAATTACAAATTATAATATATTATAGATTTTATATTGTATTATAGATAACATAAGGTTTAATATATTAGTTTATGAATATTATTGACTTAACTTTATATTAATTTATTAATGTTTAATAGATTATTATATTAAATTTGAATAAAAATATAAAATAATTCATTAATTACAATTAATATATTAAAAGATATGACATATTTTTAATAAGATATTTAATAATTAATATGTAATTAATAATAAATTAATAGTATTTAACTTTGAATAAAATTTAATAATTAATAAATATAAATAAAATTAGTAATTTTTAACTTTGAATAACATTTAGTAGCTAACAAATAGAAATAAAATTAGTAGTATTTATATTTGAATAAAATTAGTAGTTTTTTTACTTTGAACAAAATTTAGTAGCTAATAAATACAAATAAAATAAGTAGTATTTATCTTTAAATTATACATTAATTTACATTTTTAATTTTTTAATTTTAATAGTGATATAATTATTTAATATTATATTAATTCATATTAAGGCATCCATTTTTCAAATTTAATAAGATAATTATGTAAAATTTAATTTAATTTAATATTATGCAAATTAATATTAATAAATTTTTATTATTCACTAATTAACATTAAATAAAAATTTATTTAATTATTTATATTTTTAAAATTCATTTTTATAGTTATTTTTGATAAATTTTAAAAATTAATATTTAAAATAAAAAATTTTAATCAAAATATAAAATAATACAATAATTACAATTAATAAATTTATTTTTTGCATGAATTTATATTAAATAAAAATTTATTTTTTTATTTATATTTATTTACTAAAAATGATAGTATTTACTACTAAAAAATTATTTAGATTAAAATTAGATAATATAATATAATATATAAAACAATTAATTATTAATAAATAAAAATAAAATTAGTAATAATCATCTTTGAATAAAATTTAGTAGATAATAAGTACAAATAAAATTAATAGTTTTTATCTTTATAAGTAGTATAAATTAGATAATATAATATAAAATATAAAATAATTACCTCCTAACAAATAAAAATACAATTAGTAATATTTATCTAATAAAAATAATATATATAATATATAATATAAAATATAAATAATATAGTAATTACAAATTAATAATACTAATTTACATTTTCAATTTATGCACTTAATTTACATTTTCAATTGTTTATTTTAATAGTAAAATTAAAAAAATATAAGGAGGCTAATGATGATTCTAAAAGAAGATCTTTATGTTAAGGTATTCAAATAACTTTAACATTGTTAGACCCAGGATTTTGATGTGTGTGTCACGTGTGAGTCAATTTAAGTTATTTGTCATTTTTAAGTATGTTTTTATGAATGGTACGGGCGTATCTGTCTTGGTACGGGCATACCAAATTGCTTTATGTTTTAGTACGGGCGTATGGCTAATCGTACCAACTTAGTATTGTTTACTTGAGCTTGGTACGGGCGTACCATTGATTGGTATGGGCGTACCATGGCTCATAGAAATTTGGTTTGTCAGTAAACCTGTTCTGGTACGGGTGTACCATTGGGTGGTACGATCGTAAGATTGCTCGCAGGAAAATTGTTTATTAGGAAAATGTTTTGGTATGGGCGTACCAATGGATGGTATGGTCGTACCTAATTTCCCTCTCATATTTCAAAAGTGTCTTTTTAAATTAGTACGTTGCGTACCATGTCTGGTACAGCCGTATGCGACTTAGCAGAAAGATTTTAAACCCTTTCTAACGGCTCTTTTACATATAGAACTTTCATAATTTTCAGTCTAATGGCTAGTTTTGCAGAGCAATTAGTTATTTGAGCCTCTATCTTCAAGAACAAGTAAGTTTACTTGTATTATTGTCTTTTGGTAATTGTAAACTCTCAATTGATTATATTTCAACAACCTAATATTGAGGTTTTATTATTGTGGATTGATGTGTGATTAATACTTGGTGCATTAGTTTGTAATTGAGAGTTTGTGAGGTTAATTGTTATAAAGGTTTGAGTGTGAGCTTAAAAACACTGGGGTTAGGATTCATTTAAGGAATCCTTTGTTGTAATTGACTTGATTTTAGTGGAACCCTAAGTTGAGACTTAGGAGAAGTGGATGTAGGCAAGAGTTAGTGTCAAACCACTATAAACCACCATACGTGTTGCCATTTTTGTAGGGATTTCATTTGGTATCAAAGCATTTGGTGCTCATTAACATTAGAAGTAAAATTCTAGAGCAAAAGATCCTATGGCAACCAGTGAAAGTCAATCATTTACAAGACCCCCCTTCTTCGATGGAATTGATTATCCGTATTGGAAGCACTGGAAGGAAGTTTTCTTAAACAGTGACAGAATTGAATTGTTTGACTTGATGGTGAATGAGTTCTTACCTCCAACAACTACAATTGATAGTGTTGTGTCATATCCAAACCCGGTGCAACATGCTCCCATAGAACAGTTAATAGCCTCCTAAACAAGGAAATCATTAACTACTCTATAAGGGATCTATCTATACATTCTTGTTTATATATTTTGTTCTTAAAACATTTAAAGTACATACATCAAACATTTACTGTCATATAGAAATAGTTGTAGCTTGAATGATATCAATACCTAGTTTACACTCTCAATACATCCTCAAACCATCATTCAACACCTGTGTTCTATATAACCTTTAAACACAATATCATAATGTTGATAATATACATAATAAAGTAAGTTACACAGTGTTACTGCCACTAAGGTTAACTTAAATAAGTTACATAATTATATATATACAATGAAGTATGTTATACAAGTCCAACCTATATCTAGGATAGGGCTTCATGAAAGACCCAACCTTAGCCAATTGTAGATCAGTTACTCTTGTCATTCCTCGACTGAACTAGGTCCTGCGTTCATCAAATGACAAACGTTGAGTATAAAACTCAGTGGTGCTATAAAATGAGTAAATGACATCAATTCAGATCATGATACAACATTAAAAACATTCATAGCAACTCAATGCTTAACAACATTTCAATTTCATAACTTACTCTCTTTACATCACTCTTTAGCTATTAACAACATATGTAAAACATTCAATCGTAGTCATACATCACCATTTACCATCCTTTATAACCTTTTCTTCATCAATCGTCATATAAGTAATCATCATATGTGGATGATAATGTATGCTTTTGAGAATGTATCCATGTTGTGCACTCTCCCTCTATCTCTTTATATTTTCTTTTATCACATTTTGAATATTACGCACAATTCCCTTTCGTACTGGGTCCCTCTAGGTATCGGTACTCATCTCTTGTAGGAGGCCATTTATCAATATAATTGTAGGGTTCTATGAACCTCATCTCTTGTAGGAGAGACATTATATCTGTATGATTCCTTGAAAAAATCCATTAACTATATGTCCCGATACGTTTCTTTTTCTGTAATATCTCTTTTCCTTTCTCTTTTCTACCTTATAACCTCTCTGTCATGTTATGATAATCTTTGCATGCTTGAATGTATGGATGTTTCATGACATGATGCATAAATGATGCATTGATAATCACACTGTACCATTCATAACATAAACTCACTACTTTGCTATCCTAAGTAGTCAACTGAATCATATCATTTAAGAACCCTATATGGGTTCATAATAGGAATAACATAAACATTTAAACATATGACCATCAGTTCAAGACCTTAGATAAGGTCATGAAAAGGAAAGCACAAACTTGCAATGGACTTCCCCTTATCCAAACCCTTTGATGGTACTTGTAAATCTTCCTTCAAACCACCTATAACATTACAAAATATCCATACTTAATAAACGAAACCATTCATACAAAGATTCACAACACATTGCTTTCTTTTCAATCACCTTACAAGTAAGTCTATGACTTAACATAATTAAGCAATAGTAAAGGATTCTTAAGATTGTTCCACTAATACCCTACTTAAATATATATATATATATATATATATATACACCTATAATAAACATATAATTTAAAGATAAAATTAACAACATAAAAAGATTTCAACGTATACCAAGTTATAGGTAAAATTCTATCCCTTTTTAACCACTTTTGAACATAAAACATTTTACATTCTAAGACCTTTGCTCATTGTAAAAAACTTTTACCTAATCAAATGACCTTTAAATTAAATAATTTTTAAACCATTGAAAACTATAATTAAAGAGCTTTCCAAAGATATATTACACATCCCAAAACTCATCCGATAAGGCTTCCAAACATTATTTACAAAATCAATCATTAAAGCTAAAAATAGTTGCTGTCACAATCGTGACTTTCAATGTCACAATCGTGACAGTAAGTGGAAACCATGTAAACCTACTGGAAAAATGTCACAATCGTGACTCTAATTCATGAGCATGATACTGAACTTGAATTGTAGTAGAAACACTCTAAAACACCCCTAAATGATCCTCCAAACATCCTAATCCATAACCATAACCAAATCATCTTCAAATAACTTTTAAAACTTATTAAAAATATCAATTAACACAATTTAAAGTTTAGTCTTCTATCAAAAACAATTCATCATTTATAGCACATCATTAGCTTGCACCTTCCATAATAACTAATAAATCAATTCAGTTTCTTTATACCCATTCACTAACTCAACTTCACATATCCAAAACTCAAATCATCATACCACAACCCATGTATTTGTCCCACAAAATCACAAGAAATTGGAAGAACCAAGAAAGAAAAAGAAAAAGAAGAAAACATGAGGAAAGCATATAAAACACCAAAAGAACATGGAACCCAAAAGCTTTGCAAAGTCTTACCTTGAATTACTATGGTTTTGATTGAAGCTAGGTCAAGAACAAGAAAAGAAGAAGAAGAAGAAAGAGAAACCGTGTGGCCCTTGTAAAGAAGAAATGAACCTAACTTCCTTTTTACTTATCTCTTATTATTATTATTATTATTATTATTATTATTATTATTATTATTATTATTATTATTATTATTATTATGGCAAACCAATATTAATTCCTTACTTATATATTTTTTTCTTTCTTCTCCTCCTTCTCAATGAAAACATCATTATGACATCATACCACTCTTACCATAAATTTAATATAATATGAAAATAAATCCTACATAATTTTAATTTCCAATTATAACCTTAACTTTTTTTTATAATCCCCTTTATCTCCTATCTTACCATTCAAGATACTATTACGATTAACTTTATTTTTCATTTGTACTTACACATCTTAAACCATACTTTATCATATAATAACATGTTAAAAATACCAGACATCACCTAACTTACATTAATTTCATTATAAAACTTCATTCAAGGCATTCAACAAAAACATATTTGATTTACTTCTTTATTAAATCTTCACTTCAATACTCATCTTTTCACTTTGTTTTCATTCATGTCTATAAACATTCCAAACCATATGCAACTTCCTTGCTCCATAAGACGTTTCCTTTATACTTATCACATCAAGGTATTTATGCATCATATATCATTCATATATTTTAAGCACTAATTAATCTTTAGCTATAACATATGCATAAAATGCAAATATACAGGGATACCATATGTGTGGATGTGACATGTTGTTTCTCTTAAAGCTAGAGAAGATTGGACCAAGGAGGAATTAAAAGTAAACTTTTGGAATAAAAAGGTGATGAATATACTATATTATGCTATAAGTCATGAGGAATATGGTCGAGTATCATATTGTGTCACGGTAAAGCAAATATGGATTGCTTTGGAGACTCATCATGAAGGAACTAATCAAGTTTGAAATAAGAAAATCTAACTATTAACATATTAATATGAGCTATTCATAATGAAGGCAAATGAGTCAATTTCTGAAATGTACAATTGACTCATGGTGATCAACAATGGCCTAATGAAGCTTGGTAAGATGTATCAAAGAGAAGACATTAATAACAAAATCTTGTAGGTGCTGCTTAAGAAGGATTGAGAGGCTAAGGTGACACCCATTGAAGAAGCAAACGACTTATCAGTTCTGTCAACCGATGTACTTCTAGGGAAACTTCTTACACACGAGATTACATTAAAACAAGGAGTTGAGGAAGATAAGCGGAGAGGGATTGTACTTAAGGCTTCAAAAGAAGAAGATGCCTCTTCCACAAGTGAAGGGGAGATCGATGATGAAGTAACCCTCCTCTCTAAGCGTGTTAAGAATTTTCTTGTGAAGAAGAAGAAGCTTGAAAAGGATGGCAAGAAGCCATTCGAGCAAAGAAGGGACTTCAACCAAAAGGATAATTTTCGAAGGAATCAAGCTGTTTGCTATGAATGCAACAAGCCAGGACACATGAGGAATGAATGCCCTTGCCTCAACAAACCATCCAAGCCTTTCAAAAAGAAGGCATTGAAGGCTACTTGGGATGATGATAGTGAATCAAATGAGGAGGTATCTGGTGATGAAGGAGCAACTAATCTTTGCTTCATGGAATTCTTGGATGATGAAGAAAATGATGAGGTAACCACATCATCTCAATCTTATTATAGTAATGATGAACTTGATGATGATGAATGTGGTGCATTAGAAAAACTTTTAAGAAAGTATGAAAAATTAGTTGAGAAGCATCAATTACTTAGAAGTAAACATGCATCCATTTCAAAAGAGAAAACCGTTTTACAAAATGAATTTGATTCTTGTAAAATAAAACTTGAAAGTCTTGAAAAGGAAAACAAGCTTTTAAAGGATGAAAATGCTAAGATTTTAAAAGAAAAAGGATTTGTTGAAAGACAATCTTTCTTGGTTTGAACAAGGTGGTGTTAAAATTGATTCTATTTTGAAACACCAAAAACTTAGTGGTAACAAAGAGGGTATTGGATTTAATCAAAACTCCTCCTACACCCCTAAAAGCACCATTTTTGTCAAAGCTTCTACTTCAACACAAAACCAAAGGATATTAAAAAGAAAAATGTTGATCCTAAATCAAACAAAATGCATGCTAATAAGGTACATCATTGTTCATGTTCATGCAATCATAATCATTCTCATACATCCAAAAGGAAATATGTGCATAATCATTCTAGATATAGGAATGTCATATGTCAATATTGCAATAGAAAGGGGCATATAACCAATAGATGTTTCATTAGGAAGATACATTGGAATGATGATATAAATGTTTCTAACCCCCAAGGACCCAAATATATTTGGGTACCTAAAAAAAAGTAAATGCATTTATGTTTAATAGGTATGCTTGAGATCCAAGATTAGTTCAAATAAATAGTATCTCGATAGTGGATGCTCAAGGCATATGACCGGTAATGTAAGCCTCTTCTCTAACCTTGAAGAATATGAGGGAGGTAATGTCACCTTTGGAGATAACGCCAAAGGTAAAGTTGTTAGAATTGGTAAGGTCGGTAAGGATTCCAACTTTTCTATTAGCAAAGTTTTATTAGTAGAAGGATTAAAACATAACTTGCTTAGCATTAGTCAATTGTGTGATAATGGTTTTAAAGTTGTTTTTGATCCTAAAGGTTGTATTGTTTATAGGATTAATGATGATACGCTAGTCTTTCAAGGAGATAGAATAGAAAACATTTATATGATTGATTTAGATTTTATTCCTAACAAAAATGTAAAGTGTCTTGCTTCTATAAATTAGGATTCATGGCTTTGGCATAGAAGGCTTGGACATGCTAACTTCAAAAGCATTTACGATCTAAGGAAGAATGAACATGTGGTAGGACTTCCAAAGATCAAATTTGCAAAGGACAAGATGTGTGAAGCTTGCCAAATGGGAAAACAAGTAAAATCCTCATTTAAGGTGAAAAATAAGGTAACTTCTTCTAAACCCCTACAATTGTTGCATATGGATTTGTTTGGACCAACTAGAGTAGCTAGTTTAGGTGGTATGCATTATGCACTTGTTATTGTTGATGATTACTCAAGATTTACTTAGATTTCATTCTTATCTCATAAAGATGATGCATTTAATGCATTTAGTAGTCAATACCACTTGTTATGTCATAAATCGAGTTCACTTGAGACTGATTTTAAACAAAACTCCTTATGAGCTATAGAATGGTAGAAAATCAAGAATTTCATATCTTAGAGTATTCGGATGCAAGTGCTACATTTTAAACACTAAGGATAACCTTGGAAAATTTGATTCAAAAACTGATGAAGGTTTATTTTTAGGATATGCTACATCTAGCAAATCATATAGGGTGTTCAATAAACATTCTTTAGTTGAAGAGGAATCTATGCATGTTATTTTTGATGAAACTAACTCCTTTGGTCCAAGAAAGGACATTGCTGATGATGATGTAGGAATTTTATTGAGACAAAGTGAAGAACAAGAACATCAACAAGAAGCTACACTTAAAGATATTAACAAGGAAGAAGTGAATGATCTTCCACCTCACCTAGCTGTAACTCATATCAAGCATGATCTTTAAAAGGAGTGGCACTTCTCGAAAGGACACTTAAAGGAGCAAGTCATAGGTGAAACATCAAAAGAGGTAACAACTCTCCCTAAAGTTAAAGACATACATAACAATCTTGCATTTATTTCTCAAATTGAACCTAAGAATGTGAATGAAGCCTTAGATGATGAGAGTTGGGTATTGGCTATGCAGGATGAACTAAACCAGTTTGATAGGAATAATGTATGGATCTTAGTACCTAAGCCTAGAGATGCATCTGTTATAGGAACTAGGTGGGTGTTTAGGAATAAGCTTGATGAAAGTGGTGTCATACTAGAAATAAAGCTAAGTTAGTGGTACAAGGATATTGTCAAGAAAAGGGAATAGACTTTGATGAAACCTTTACACCTGTAGCTAGATTAGAAGTTATTCAAATGTTATTGGCACATGCATCTCATATGAATTTCAAACTTTTTCAAATGGATGTGAAAAATGCATTTTTGAATGGCTTTATCAATGAAAAAGTTTATGTTGCACAACCCCCCAGTTTTAAAGATTTTGAATTTCCAAACCATGTTTTCAAACTTACCAAAGCTTTATACAGTCTTAAACAAGCTCCTAGAGCTTGGTATGATAGGTTAAGGAGTTTCCTCATTAATCATGGTTTTGAAAAAGGTAAAGTAGAAACAACACTTTTTATTAAGCATTATAAACATGATATCTTGTTCAAATCTATGTGGATGATATCATTTTTAGTACTACTAATGAAAAATTGTGCAAGGAATTCTCTAAGTGTATGCAGGGAGAATTTGAAATGAGCATGATGGGAGAATTGAAGTATTTCTTAGGACTTCAAGTCAAGCAATGTGAAGATGGAATCTTCATCAATCAAATCAAGTACATACAAGAAATGCTAAAGAAGTTTGTACTAGAAGATGCAAAACCGAGCAAAACTCTAATGAGCACTACCACAAAGCTTTCCTTAGATGAAAGTGGCAAATAAGTTGATTAAAAGAAGTATAAAGGTATGATAGGTAGCTTGCTTTACCTAACTACTTCTAGGCCTGATATAATGTTTGTTGTATGTATGTATGCTAGATTTCAATCATCTCCTAGGGAATCGCATTTGTATGCTGTGAAATGTATTTTCAAATACTTGATTGGAACTATGCATTATGGATTGTGGTATGCTAAGAATGACTCTTTTGACTTGACTGCTTATTCTAATGCTGACTTTGCTGGAAATATGTTAGATAGGAAGAGTACCTTTGGTACTTATCATTTCTTTGGTAATTGCTTGGTTTCTTGGTTTAGTAGGAAGTAAAATTGTGCATCATTATCTATTACTGAATCTCAATACATATCCTTAAGTTGTTGTTGTTCTCAAGCACTTTGGATTCAACAATAATTAAGGAATTATAATGTCTGTATTTCATGCACTTCCATTAAATGTGATAACACTAGTGCTATAAATTTGTCTAGGAATCCAATTCAACATTCTAGAACTAAGCACATAGATATTAAGCATCATTTTCTACGTGATAATGTGTAAAAAGGGAAGGTTGTATTAGAATTTGTTGATACAATTCACTAATTGGTAGATATTTTTACAAAACCCCTTAATGAAGAACGTTTAAACTTCATTAAACATGAGCTAGGAATGATACATGGTTCATTTTTGAAGTAGGTGTACTTGGTGGACTTATAAATTTTTAAGAAAATTGTCAAAACTCTTCAAATTTTTCTAATTTTTAGTCCCCATACGGTCGTACCTGTTTTTGTATGCCCGTATGGATCTTTATGCCTTAAATTCTAATTTTCATTCAAGCTCTCATACGGCCGTACCATATTCTGGTATGCCAGTACGCGTCTCAAAGGCATTTTTCTTCAATATATGGTATGGTCGTACTGTTTTCTGTACGCCTGTATGCTTTATGTTTCAAAAATTAAAAATTTTTGGCTGAGAGCTCTCGTATAGCCATACGCCTTACTCGTACGCCCGTACACGATGATGAATTTCAAACATTCTTAGTTGGTACAGCTGTATGTATCACTCGTACACTTGTACAAAATATGAAATTTCAAGGCATTTTTGGCTCGTATAGTCATTCCAAACCATGTTTTCAAAACTCGTTGAACCTGTGCCGAAATTGTGAAAATATCTGATTTTTCATCAACTTATTAGTTTTTACTTATTTTTTAGCATGTCAACTCCTAGTGATAGCGTGGCTCTTCCTCATGGAGAGTCAAACGCACAGTACCTCTAGGCTCTGGGCATCATGCGCCTACTCCTGCTTCTGCTATTTGCTCTTCCATTCTGAGTGAGAAGACCTTCTCTCACTCTCGATTTACATGTCACTCCACCCTCCGATAGACAGGGATGGAGTCTGATGTTCTAAGATATTTGACCAATATTGGTTGGTCAAATTTTGCTTTTTTAGATAACCACTTTATTCAGTCTGTAGCTTTAGAGTTCCTACAGACTTTTTCCCTGTCCACCTCTTTTTCTTGCACTTTTAGACTTTTTCGGAGGCATCATTCTCTTTTGATCTCCGAGTTTGATGCTCTATTTGGTTTTCATATTGATGGCATTTCGAATGCCAAATTTATGGTCTTTGATCACAATTCTTTCTGGAGGGATATTGCCCTCGACACTTCTTTCCGTCCCTCTTGACAAAAGGCATCTTACCTTAAATCTCTTGCTCTTTTCTACTGTTATAAACTGATCTCTTATCTTATTTTCAAGAGATTCGAGTCTAATGACACCATAATGGGCCTTGACCTTATTTTTCTTTACTGTATGGTCATGGGTACCCCTATCTAGTCTAGACGCTGGCTTCAGACCTCTTTCCATGAAGTTAATGTTTAGAAGTAGCCTGACAGGGCTATTCTCTTTAAACCTATCATTCATTTCATCTGTCAACAGCTGCACGCCTTCCCCACCACTCACCCCTCCCCTGGACCAAAAGGTCCTAATCTTGATCTATCATTCATTGAGTACTCTATGCTCCTTGAGCACTCTATGCTCCTTGAGCGTACTCCAAATGATGAGTTCGTCATTCACCCTGAGTACATTTCTAGATGACTCAACCATCTTTAGTCATTGGGCCTTCCCAATGACACTGTTTCTCTCTACAGATGACATGCTGTGGAGGTTTGTCAGCACTTACACGTTCCACTTCTATATGACACACCTGTAGAGTTACTTTACCCTTCATATCCTTCCACCGATGCCACACACCAAGTGGCTCTAAGCCATAAAAAATAATGTTACTTCTCGGGTGGATCTTCTTCATCTGCTGCTGTTTTTGATCCTTTCGCTCCAGCTGCCACTTCCACTCCTACTGATTCTATTTCTCAATAGCTTGCTGTTATCCTCGCTCGCTTTGATCGTTTAGATACTTTTGAGCGATGGTTTGACCAAATTGATCAACAGCTCAAACATCTTATACAGTAGTCAGCTTCCATTAATCAGTGATTTGCTCAACAAGTTACTGCCTTTTATGAGTTCCAGACTTCTACCTTTGAGACTCTACACTCCATCAGTATCATGATGGAATCTTTTATTATTTCTCCACCGAGTCCACCTCCTCCTTAGGACCCACAGTGATCATTTTGATGTTGTCAAAGGGGGAGATGTTTTAATGGAATGTTTTAGTGGAGATTTTTAGTTTTGATTTTCATTATTGTTATTCTTTTTTTGTTGCTCTAACTATTGTATTGGACATCTTTTTGAGTTTATATTTATATAGCATATGATGTTTATTCAGTTCATTATCCTATCATGTTTATTTTCATTGTTTATTTTCATTATTGCTTATTGTCATTTATTTTGATTACAACTAATATTGATAATGCTCTAATTATATCATTATGTTTATGTTGATCATACACTTATATATATTTCTGTGATCATTTGATTCTATTTATTGTTTTGATCATATGTTATATTGATTGTCTGCTCTGATTTCTATATTTTCTCCTTTCCTTTGTGCTTAATTGAGTATGTGTAATTTCATGGCATGAATTCTAAAACAAAGGGGGAGATTTCTAAAATTTTTTCAAATCAAAATTTCATTTAAATATGTTTTTATAAATTGAACTTAAATTGATTGCCAACATCAAAAAGGGGGAGATTGTTGGACCCAGGATTTTGATGTGTATGTTACGTGTGAGTCAATTTAAGTTATTTGCCATTTTTAAGTATGTTTTTATGAATGGTACAGGCATACTTATCTTGGTATGGGCGTAGCAAATTGCTTTATGTTTTGGTATGGGTGTATGGCTAATCGTACCAACTTAGTATTGTTTGCTTGAGCTTGGTACAGGCGTAACATTGATTGGTATGGGCGTACCATTGCTTGTAGGAATTTGGTTTATCAGTAAACCTGTTTTGGTATGGGCGTACCATTGAGTGGTACGATCGTACGGTTGCTCGTAGGAAAATTATTTGTCAGGAAAAATGTTTTGGTATAGGCGTACCAATGGGTGGTACGATCATACCTAATTTCCCTTGCATTTTTCAAAAGTGTCTTTTTAAATTGGTACGGGGAGTACCATGTCTGGTACGGTTGTACGCGACTTAGCAGAAAGGTTTTAAACCCTTTTTAATGAGTCTTTTACATATAGAACTTTCATAATTTTCAGTCTAATGGCTTGTTTTGCAGAGCAATTAGTTCTTTGAGCTTCTATCTTCAAGAACAAGTAAGTTTACTTGTATTATTGTCTTTTGGCAATTGTAAACTCTCAATTGAATATATTTCCATAACCTAATAGTTAGGTTTTTATTATTATGGATTAGTGTGTGATTAATGCTTAGTGCATTAGTTTGTAATTAAGAGTTTATGAGGTTAATTATTGTAAAGGTTTGAGTATGAGCCTAAAAACACTGGGTTTAGGATTCATTTGAGGAATCCTTTATTGTAATTGACTTAATTTTAGTGGAACCCTAAGTTGAGACTTAGGAGAAGTGGATGTAGCCAAGAGTTAGTGCCAAACCACTATAAACTACCATACATGTTGCCATTTCTACAGGTATTTCAAACATCTAGATCAAAAAAAGGAATACAGCAACAAATCATCAATATGAAGCTCTAATAAAAGAAGACGTGGCAGGTATATAGGTTGAAGGAAATAACCCAAATGGAGCATTAGATAGAGAAATAATTGTACAGGCTTTTGCAGGACAACAATACAGAGTCAAACACTTCTATAGATGTTATGATGCAGTGTAATATCCAATTCTATTTCCAAAAGGAGAGAGTGGATGACACCAGGATATTAAAAAGATACAAGACCTAAATGATGATCAATAAAACACTATAAATGAGGATTAAAGTCTGCAAATGATAATAAAGAAAAATAACAAAGAATACCATTATAAGAGAGAGACAACGTCAGTATATTATTGCTTAAAATTAATTACTTAACCTAATTCATCAAAAATTCAAAATATTCCTTGCATGAAAAAATATATGTAATTAATATGAATAATCAAACACACGTGTAAAGGCACAAAATCCATGAAATGTATATTGTCATGAATACTATTACTACCATTTTCAAATAAGAGAGGATGAACCATCTCTAATATTGCTTTCTGGGAGACTATTACAATAATTTTTAATAGATATATATATCAAATTAGAGATAACAAAACTTGACTCTTATAGGACACAAAAATCAATAATACGTGTTGAGCTAATCATATTGGAGAACATAGAGAAATATAGAGACATGTGAAAAAGATACCTAGATGCGATGGCTTTGGTGGAAGCTTTTGTAAAGCATGATCTCTTTATTACAACAACATGTAATCTTACATAGGAAGAGATAATAGAGAATATACGATTAGGAATAAAAGTATTAGAAGCTCCATATTTAATTGTTAGAGTTTTCAAAGCAAAGTTACAAGATCTTAAAAATCAATTATACAAAAAGAAGATATTTGGTGAGATAGCAGTACATGTGCACGTCATCAAATTTTAGAAGAGAGGTCTCCCATATGCATACATCTTGATTATATTGAAGTCCAGAAGTAAAGTAACTATCCCAGAACATTTTGATAAATATGTTATGGTAGAGATTCCATATAAGAGTAAATATCCAGTATTATACATGTGTGTAACAAAACATATGTTCCATGGTTTATGTGGATAAGAAAATCCTAAATGTCTTTGCATGATTGAAAAATGATGTAGATTCAAATATCCAAGATCATATAATAGTAAGACAATGTTGTAGCATAATAGATACCCTATATATACAAGACCTAAAAATGATCATCACGTAATAAATTATTCATATTGTTAAAATTATGTTACATATTTTAATGAAATGAAAATAATGATATTTTTATCATATTGTAGGAGAAAAAGGAAAACAAGATATTTGATAACAAATAGGTTGTGCCTTATAATTCATATTTTCTTACAAGATATGATTGTCATATTAATGTAGAGGTAATGAATTTTGTTAATGCAATAATGTAATATAATATGATAAAAAATTTTGTATAAATGAAGTATAAAAAGTAAAAGAAATAATTCATTAATCTTATATGCTAAATTATAGTAGGTTTGCTTTGGATTGATAGTAGTGAAATACTTATACAAGTATATTTATAAATGACATGATAAAATAGTGGTCCAGGTTAGAGATGGAGAGAATCAGATAAATGAGATACAACATTATCAAGATGCAAGATGGGTATAACCATAAGAAGCTATGTGGAGGATTTATGAGTTTGAAATGAATGATATTTATCTTGCTGTCATGAACCTATAACTCCATCTACCAAATAAGCATACAGTAACATTTTGGCATAACCAGAACTTGCAAGATATACTTCAATGGGATCACATGAAAAAAATGATGTTGACCAGATACTTTGTTACATGTTCAAAAGTGAAGAAGTAAGCATGCTATTGTATAGGGAATTTCCAAAGCATTATATTTGGAATGCAAAAAATCGAGAGTGGACAAAAAGAAAAACTAGCAATGTCATTAGACGTGTAAATGCAGCTAACCTGATGGACATAGAAAGGTATTATTTAAGGATACTTTTAAATAATGTCAAGGGTCCAAAGTCATTTGATTACTTGCTTATAGTAGATGGTATGCAATATTTGATATTTAAGGAAGTTGCTATAATAAAGGGGTTGCTTGAATCAAATAAGAGCATAGAAAAATGAGTAAGTGAGGCAGCAGTATTCAATATGCCATCAGAGTTAAGAAGATTATTCGTAACATTATTGGTGTATTATGAGCCTATAAATGTTAAAAACTATAGGAAGAGAATTTTTAATCGATAACTGAAGATTATGTTAAAATGCACGAGAACTTGATAGAAACACAAATAGCTTACACTTTGAATGATATCCAAAAGCACTTGATAAACATGGGTAAGGATGTGAAAAGTTATGATCTACCTACGAAAGAAAGTTACCAGCTTAGCCAAATGAAGATCAATAATAAAGAGATTGTAGAGCAGATAGTAGTGCAAATGCCACAAAAAGATATTGATGTAGTGTTAAAGCTTAATTTGGAACAAAAATATGCATATACGGTAATAATGAATAAACTAAACTCAAGACGCACTAGAATATTTTTCATGGATGGACCAAGAGGTATAGGGAAGACTTTCTTATATCAAGCATTATTGGTTAATCTAAGATTAAAAGGAAATATAGCTCTAGCAACAACAACTTCAGGTGTAGTAGCATCAATAATGATAGGAGGAAGGATAATAAACTCTAGATTCAATATTCCACTCAATTCAATAGAAATAACATTATATGGTATATCAAAAAAGAGTGACTTGGTAATGTTGTTACACAAAGCCAACATGATTATATGGGATGAAGCACCAATAGCTAAGAAATATATGATGGAGACAGTTGATTAAACGCTCAAAGATATAATGAACAATAATGATTCATTCGATGGATAAAAGATGGTATTTGAAGGTGACTGATCGGGTGTCACTTCCGTCAAATTAAATTCCTCACCAACCACACGTTTGGAATTATAAATTTTACAGTAGTGGAAGTAAGGGTCGAATCCCACAGAGACGGTTCAACCTCACTTAATCCTTTGCGTTTAGAAATAAACTAAAATATTCAGAA
>CANYBF011170082.1:0-12340 GCA_948192965.1 Dalechampia spathulata | reverse complement strand
TTTAACATGTTTAGTATTGTTTAGTATGTTGTGTACTTTTCCAAGGTAATATGCTTTGTTATGATATGCTTATGATGATGCCATGTTAATATGCTTTGTGTAGTGGTATTGCTTATGGTGATGTTATTGTTTGCATAATGTGTGTAGCTTGTCTTGATGATATGAATGTTATTGTTGCTTGCATGTTGATCCTATCTTGCATTTGGTATTTGTGTTTTGTTCTGTTGTTCCTTTTTATGCTCTTCTGTTGAGTTTTGAAGGGATGGTTTGGTGAGTTTGGATTCGTACACTGGAGTATGGACCCGAGGCTCAATCGAAGCCCAATTCGGTGGATCTCAAGGAGACGACCGTGCATGGATTCTGGAATTCATCAAGACCTCTTTTATTGCATTTTTATTTCCATTTGCTCGGGTTGTATTAAATACCTGAATTTGTTTATTTTTGGTCGGGTTGTATTAAATACCCGAGCTACTTTTATTTCCTGCTTTTATTTTCTGCTTTTTATTTCTGCTTTTACTACTTTCATATCTGCTATATGTCTCTTGCTTCCCTATGCCATGAAATCGGACTTAAGTGAACTTCAACCTAACTGCGTGTGCTGTGGCTTTTATTAAAACCGGATAAAGTGAATATGATAATACGGAATACAAATAAAATTGAAATGCCGAACCCAATCTCTGAAGAAATTCAGGCTGCTTTCCTTCAGCAGGAAGGCTCGGGTTAACTTTTTCCTGACTTGTTTAGTTACTCAATTGAGTTAGCTAGATAAGTCGGGTGGCGACTCCACACCATTTTCTCGATGCGATCTATCTAGGTCCTGTAGTTACTCAGGGATCTATACTTTCGAGAGCAAGCACCACGGCATTTCACGCCGAACAGCGTGCAGCGCTCCCACGTCAGGGATGTGCTACTCTCACAGAACCCTAAATCTAGTAAAGAGTTTTTTATAAATATGCTCACCACCCTTCCTTCATTGGTAGGATTAGCAATCATTTTCACCCATTTAGATACATAATCAACTTCTATAAATATATATTTATTTGCTATTGAAGAAGGAAATAATCCTATGAAATCTAAACCCTAAACATCAAAGACTTCCACTTCTATAATTGAAGAAAGTGGCATTTCATCTCTCTTTGAAATGTTACTAGTTCTTTGACCTCTATCACATTACACCACATACTCCTTTGCATCTCTAAATATGGTTGGCTAATAGAATTTGCATTCCAAAATATGACTTATCATCTCGTTGACACCATAATGCTCTGCATGAAGGATCATGATAATGGGCTAGTATTGATAGCATTTCTTCCTCAGGAATACATTTTTTTATTAAGCCATCAACATAAAGGTGAAATAAGAATGGTTGCTCCCATTAATAATTTTTCATTTCAAAGAGAAATCTCTTTTGTGGTTATTAAGATAAATCAGAAGGTACTATAATACACACCAAATAGTTTGTCATATTAGCATACCATGGAATTTCTAATTATTGAATAAGATAAATAGTCTCATCTAGAAATTCTTTTTTAATTGGATAATCATCATCAAAATCACCATCCTTTTCAATATGAGAAAGGTGATCAGCAACTACATTTTTTTACTCCCTTTTTATCTTTTATCTCAAGATCAAACTCTTGAAGTAAGAGCACCTATCAAATTAACCTAGGCTTAGCATCCTTCTTGGTAAAAAGATACCATAAAGTTACATGGTCAGTAAAAATAATAATGTTTAAACCAAGAAGATAAGCTCTAAATTCATCTTATGCATACACTATCACTAAGAGTTATTTTTCAATCATGGCATAGTTTAATTGAGGTTTTACTAATT
Organism: Dalechampia spathulata; assembly: GCA_948192965.1. Classification (NCBI taxonomy): domain Eukaryota; kingdom Viridiplantae; phylum Streptophyta; class Magnoliopsida; order Malpighiales; family Euphorbiaceae; genus Dalechampia; species Dalechampia spathulata. The sequence continues at coordinate 10,509 of CANYBF011170082.1, read as the reverse complement.
TTTGCTAGCATAATAAATATCATGTAATTTCTGATCCCTCCTTTACTTTAACACATATCCTAAAGCAAAGTCACTAGCATCATACATAATTTTAAATGGCAAAGACCAATCTGGTGAAGCTAACACCAAAATGGTTGTAAAAGCATCTTTCAACTTATTGAAAGCACTCAAACATTTATCATTAAACTCAATTGAATCATCTTTGACTAACAAGCTCATCAAAGGCCTAGCAATCATGAAAAAATCTTTAATGAAGCAGTGATAAAACCCCACATGACTAAGAAAAGCTCTTACCCTTTTACATTCTTTAAAGGTAGTAGTTTAGGTATTACCTCAATTTTTGCTTTGTCCACCTCAATGTCATGCTTGAAGATCTTGTGCTCAAGGACTATCCCATCATCCATCATGAATTGACATTTCTCCTAAATTAGCATCATGTTTGCTTCCTTGTGTCTTATCAACACTCTTTCAAAATTCTACAAACATAACTTAAATGAATCTCCAAATACTGAAAACTTATCCATAAAAATTTTCATATAATCCTCAATCATGTCTGTAAAAATAACCATCATACTCCTTTAGAAAGTATTAGGTGTATAACACAATCCAAAAGGCACTTGCCTATATGCAAAAGTTTTATAAGGACATGTAAAAGTAGTTTTATCTTGGTCTTTTGGATAAATAAAAATTTGATTATACCCTAAATACCCATCAAGAAAACAGTAACAAGAGTGTCCCATAATTTTTTCAATTATTTGATCAATAAAAGGAAGAGGAAAATGATCCTTTCTTGTGATAGAATTAAGTTTTCAAAAATACCACGATCCCATGACAATATGAGTAGAATTTTTCACAATTGTCATTCCTCCTTTTTAGGAACACATTGACTAGAACTTATCCATTCACTATTAGAAATATGATAGATAATACTTGCATCAAGTAACTTAATCACTTGTTCCTTAACGACTTCTTTCATGTTAGGGTTGAGTCATCTTTGTCTTTCTTGAAATGCCTTTCTCCTTTGTTCTAAATGAATCATATGCATCACCACATCCAAACTAATTCCATGAATGTTATAAAGGTGCAATATTAATGCTTTGATGTCCCTCCTCACCATTTGTAGTAACCTATTTTCTTGTTCAACCGTCAACTTGTTAGAAATAATAATGGGAAGGGTTTCATGCTTCTCTAAAAAAAGCATATCTCAAGTGTTTTAGTGAATGTTTAAGCTCTAAAATAGGAGGCTTAATAGTAAATGGAGGAATGGGTACATTTTTTATTATGAAAAATTATGGTTTAGGTGTTTTGAAACTCTCTTCAACTATTATCTTTGGTTCCTCCATGATCATTACTTACTTTAGCCCTTAACTCAACACAGCTGAAACACATTCATCAATAATATCAATTTTCATGCAAGACTCACCTTCTATGGGATGCTTCATTGCCTTCTTCATATAAAACTTTACTTGCTCTTCTCCAATCATCAAAATAAGCTTTCCTTCCTAAGATTAGAAGATAATTTGCATCCTTATCCTAATCAAGCATAATAAAGTCCATTGGTATAATGAGTTTATCCAACTTCACCATGACATCCTCCATTATTCCAAATGACTTCTTCACCAATTGATCCATATGTTGAGGCACCATTTATGTTTCTTTAACTTCCTCAAAACCTAATTTTTGAAAAATTGAATATGGCATCAATTTAATACTTATGCCCAAGTTACATAAACACTTATTAAATTTAATATTTCCAACCTTACACAAGATGGTGAAACTTCTGAGGTTTTGTAGCTTAGAAGGCATGTTACTTGGAATAATTGAGTTATAATTCTCCATAAGTAACACCATTTGATTATAATCAATTGTTCTTTTATGAGTTAGAATGTCTTTTAAAAATTTAGCATATTTAACCATATTCTCAAAAATTTCAATAAAAGATTAATTTTTCAATGAAAGAAGCAAATTGAGAATCTACCTTATGTTTTTGGAATCTTTGGAAAAAGGGTACGAGTGGAACATACTTACTTGTAAAATGCCTAAGGTCCTTCTGATTTTCAAGGATGTCATGATCATGATAACCTTTTTCATATCTTCCTCACTCTATTTTTCAAGGCTATCATTTCAAGACTATCATGATCATGACTCCCTTCCTTACGACCATCATAGTCTTTTTCATTATTTTTCTTATCTTTTGAATGATTCTTCTCCATAATCATAACCTCCCTTCCACTTCTAGGTGGAATGAGATTAATTTGCTCCTTTGGGTTTAGCTTTGTATTGCTAGAAAGTCCTTGAATGTTTTTTATGCTAGAGTAGTAGCTAATTAACCTACTTAAATTTCTAAATTATGTATTGATGAATGATTCTATCACATCCACACACGTAGTGTATTACATTGATTATATGTTTGATATATATGTTAATATGTGTTTATGATTAAGATTGTAATATGGAAATTAAATGACATGCTAATTGATATGAGTTATAATATCGATATGATAAGAATTGGTCAAATTATTGAATAATGAATAATGTGGTAACAAGATGGGTGTAATGTCAAGGTTAATGTTGAGTAAATGTGTGGATATTATTTTTATACGTGTTATGTATATGGATTTTTTAAAAGAATATTTAATATATATATACGTGTGCATGATTAATAAATTTGTTTATACGTGTGAGTGTACGTGTAATTGTATGTGAAAATGTATGTATATATATATATATAAATATAAGAAGTTAAAATAATATTTAGGTATGTATAATGATGTGTATTTATTGTATATGTATCATGTATATACACCATGTAAATGAAAGATATTTTATTTTACCATATTATTATATTATATTATATTATATTATATTATATTATATTATATTACATTTTATATATACATATAATATGTTAATGGAATTAAAGGTTTTGGTTGTGTGTGTGCATGTGTTGGTGGAATGGTGGATTTCACTTTACTTAAATAACGCAAAAAGAAAACTTAGAAAACCCATTTCCTTTTTTCTTCCCTTCTTTCCTCTCCTTCCTCTCAACTGAAATACCCTTCCTCTCTTCTTGTTTCTTCAATGGATGCTCACTTGATCCCTCATATATGTGTGATCTATCTTTACATTCAAGCTTTGAAATATCTAACTAGGTGAGTAGCGGAAGTTTCTTGAAGATTGGCATATGAAGTAAGGTAAGGAAGTTTTTAGCATGTTCTAGTTATTTTCTTTATTCCTTCTTTTTCTTCTTTAATTTGAAGTGGTCTGAATTTTCATTGTAGCGTGTATGGAATGTTTGAAGAAGAAGTGTATTTAATGGTGAGTTTATGAGTGGAGTGTTGTTGTGCGAATATTTGGCGTATTTAATGTTCAAAGAGAAAAGATGTTGCTGCCAAGAGGATTACCTTAATTAATTACTATATTGAGTTATTGTAAAGTTATTTGTAAATTAGAAATAAACTTGTGGCTGCTATATATGAATGCTAGGTGGTGATGCATGATATTGAGATTGTATGATTATAAGTAAGGGATTGTTTTATACACATGCCTAATTGTCCATCTTTTCTGCTTAGGAAAGAAATTGCTATTGATATTTAGGATGGGTTATGATATGTTTGTTATTTTGAATGGTAGGTATGGCATGTGATGATAACTCATATTTACATTACATTTTATTTGTTTAAGGAAGGTAGAATTGATCTTGCGGAAACTTATGTATTGAAGGCTCAAGTGTTTGATTATTTTAGCATGTTTTAGGATTATATAAGGCTCTTTAAAGCTACTTTGATATGGTTCCAAATATGTCTTGTTTTGGAAACATTTATATACCCAAAATAAGCATAGAAGGTAGGCAGTTCTAAAGGACCAAGAATGAGACGTGAAGAATAGCCTATTTGAATATTTAACTTGCTTGCATGATTGAATGAGTTATGGGCATGTGATATATGGATAAAAAGCTCCTTAAGTCTACTTTGTTATGGTACAAAATGGCTCTGTTTGAAATTAAATTGATGGACCGAAATGATTGAGAATGGTGGATTGCTTCTATAATGAATGTGAATACGGTTATGAATGTCGTAATGTGTGCAATGGAATTGGACATTTTAATGAGTAAATTAAAGGTGTATTGCAAACCAAAATGAATTTTATTAAACCTATTTTCTAAGAATATAAGATTTATTTAAATTAGTATTTAAATAATTTATTAAAAGGTAAATTAAAAAAGGGGGTTGCTTCTCAAAAGTTAAAAGAAATTATCTTGTAAATAAACTTTCAACTTAACTATTTTAATTAACTCTTTTAATGAATGAATTAATATACGTATAATATATCATTAGAAATTTTTTTAAGTCTATTTTAATACAATATCAAATTTATTTTAATTCAATGAAATTTTCATTTAATAATAAAGGAAAACAATAAATTGGTTTTAGAATTTATTGAAAAGTAGTTTTATATAAGATTTTAAAGTGATATATGTATTATTTATTGAAATAAATAGATTTTTATACATATAATATACTATTTGAAAGCTTATTAAATCTAGTTTTCAATAATATAAAGATTTTATCATTTTGAAATTATATATTTCATATTTTGGCTTGTGTAATACGATAGCTAATATGGATAGTGATTGCATTTTAAATGCTATTGTGATTTCCTTATTTAATACTATGTTTTACCATATAAATTGACTTGGTATACGTGAATGATTGTTATATAAAGGAGTATATATATAGATACTAAAAAGTAATTACAAAGGTGTGAATTATGAATGATTAATGATTTTATTCAATCTTTTTATTAAATACGAACATTGTATTATGATTTAGGTGGTTTTGAGGATAGTCAACTCATACCACCAATTAGGTTAAACAAAGCAAAAGCTACCATAAATTTGTGCTAGTATTCCTTGATCATTAAATGATTTATAAAGGAACGTCATTATAATTTAATGGAATATAATTTAATGATTATCCATAACATTATATTATACATATTCAATATTTCCTAATCATGAATACATTATCATATCAAGCATAACATGGCATATCATGGAGAAATAAGGAATGAGGAAAATGAGCAAAAGTGAGGAAATGTTTAATGAAAGTAAAATGGGATGTTAAATGGATTTCCATGGGAAATCAAATGGAAATGAAATGGGTTCTTGTTTGTTGAACCATAGAAATGAAAAACCCAGTATAGAAAAGTGCACAATTTAAAAAAGAGCCTAAAAAAGTGAAAATGGCAAATGAGAAATAGAGGAAGAATGTAATTCATAAATTGCATTCTCAAAAGCATATTTCATCACATTTAATATTTAATGATGAAATAACATTTGAAATGTTATAACTATTATTACATAATGAATGGTTGTGAATGAATGATGGTTATGTAATAAAGTTCACAGGTAAACAGCAAAAGTTGTTATAGGTGATAATATTATTTGGCTAACAGCATATTTTATTTTTAAATGGAAACTTTTATTGAAATGCTTGATTATATTGGAAATGATGATTCCATGATATTATATGAATATTATGTTATTTATAATTATTCATTTTATTAGTACCACTAAATTTTATACTCAGCCTTTGTTAATTGATGAACGCATGCACTAGTGACACAGGAGAGTGCGGGATATAGTAGTGTCAGTAGCAGGTCCCTGGGATAGTGATTTTAGGTATAGGACTCAAACTCCATGACAGACTCCTACTCCTTGGTTTTGATGTAGCTTACTCTTTTTGTACTGTTGGCAGTAAAAATAGTTGTAATATATATTACTACTATGTTTTATGTTTACAATGTAAATATAACGATACCAGCGGGGATGTCCCTAAAACAATAAAATAATGTTTACATGTCTTTACTATTTAAATATGTGGAAGCATAAATGCTTGACTTATGATATTATTCCACTATCAGGTTTACAGAATGCTTACAAGTGGTATATCATTGTACGTGTTTTACATCATTTCAAAAAAAAATACTGCATTTAACACGTTAATTATTCGAATCTCTTGTAGGGTGATTATCAATTTTTTAATTTTTAAGAAGTTGATAACCATGCTATAGAAGCATGTTACACCATGGTAGGCATGCCAGATTCTTTATAATTTGATCAAATTTTACCTCAATTCTCTTTTATGACTTTTCTTGGCTTGTCAACTTTATTCATAACACTTCCATGAACTTCTCCATCTTGGACTTAAAATTGCTTTAGGTTTGAGATAATTATGCTTTTTGCATACCCTCTACATTGTTACTTTAAGAAAAATTTAGGATGGTCGCACTATCCAAGATTATAAGTGTTAGAGAAAGGGTTATTACCAGGTCTCACTATTGGAAGTGCCAAGTTTCCTGAGAAATTGACTTGATCCATGTTCTCATACAAACTACAGTCATTACTGTAGTGTCCAACTTACCCATATAATTCATAAGATCCTTGCACTTTGGCCATTAAATTGGTTGAATTGACCACCAAATTACTGATTTATTTAAATAAATTGGCGACCTTAACTTGAAGAGCTATGATAGGGTCTAAAGACAACACCTTTATGGTAGGGCTTTCACCATAACCTAGAGCAAGGCTTATGATAGACGGCATTGAAGACCTGCTTGGAGTGAAAGTATGGTCTTCTTGAGGGATTATCTCATGGAATGATACAGACCTAATACATGTTGCAAGATGAAGTTACTATCATATGGTTCCAAATTTGGTTCAACTGACCCATAGCATGAGTGCTAAGTTAAACCCTTCAAAGACGGGTTTAGGTGGTGAAGATCTATTCTCTTAAAGACTTAAGTTCAATTTTGCCATTTTAGTTGGATTAATTATTTTAGTGAGACAAGCATTCATAAGCATGAATAAATTACCCAACGCGATATAATATGACAACAATCGTAACATGATAAAGCATGGAAAATGAGATATGATAATCATGGCATATGAGAATAACATGATATAGGCATTACATGTAAGAAATAACATAACATAGGCATGACATATGAAAGATGACATGACATAGCCATGACATGTGAAAGATGGCATAGTATAAGCATGACATATGAAAGATGATATGGCAATCTTGGTATATATATCATGACATAATCATATAGCAATGATAAAATAAGCATAGCAATATAATAGCGCATAGTAGTGTGAACAAAATAATAATGGCTTGGAGAAAGGGATCAGGAGACAAATAAGGGTACATATGAAAAAATAATCATACATGTTAAAAAATAAGGGATAACGGCCTATTCTATTACAAATGAGTCTTCATAAATACAAAACATGAGTCATAAGCAATAACTACTCCACTTAGGAAAAATGATCTCAGGGAGCATGAGCCAAAATGCACAAATAAAAAATGCAAACCAGTAAATAATATTAGATAACAAAGAAAAATATGGGATGAGATTGACCAATCTAATGCCATATGAAAGCATGTCCAATGAATGTATCAATAACATTTATGAAAAATGTAATAAACATGAGTTGGGTTGTGAAAAATATTGAAATAATCAATTTTTGGTAAAATTAATCAAGGGCATAATTGAAAGATTCTAAGATCACATGTGGCATCACTTAGAAATAAATCAACATCCAATTAAGCCTAATCACATCATTAAACTAAAAATTATAATTAAAATAGATTTAATTGAAACATTAGTCAAAAATTAGATTGATTTAATAGCAAAACCAACCAAATTGATCATAAAAATCAAAATTGGAAGTCTATGACATCATTATGCATCAATTAGAGCATGAATCAACATCCAATTTAATCTCAATCAGATCAATTGTAACTAAATCAAATCAAAAATAGCATTTAATTTGATTAATTAATTTTAAAGTTAAAACTAATGAAATTGGAATAATTTATGATGAATCTAGATCATTAAGATCACTGTGAGATCATAAATGCTACCAAAAACTTCTAATGAATCAAAATATGAATCAAATATGATTAAAAATTTGAGTTTCAATGAACATTACATATATCACATGAAGTAGTCATCAGAAAAGAAAATCGCATTTTTTTTTACCAAAATCAGGAATATAAGCTAACTATTTGACTATCACAAATCATTTAAACTATTGGAAAGCCTTAAATGCTATTATGACATTCAAAAAAGGCAAAATCACAATAAAAAATCCTATGACAAAGAGAAAATCACATGAGAAAAGGGAAAGTGGAAGCCTACCAATGTTTGATGAAGCTTTAATCCTTGATTTCTAAATACAATTAGGGTTTAATAATGATTAATTTGCCACTAATTACCTAATTAAGAGCTTATTAAGTATGATTAGTTATGGATTAATTTTAGCTGAGTTTTGGCTTAAAAATTGATTAAAAGTCCTCTCAAATACAATACTTGAAGGATATATATAAGACCCAATGGATAAGAGACATGTTAATAATGTAGAAAAAAAGCCAATCTAAATTATAGCCTAATATAATTACAACCATAAATAAATAAATAAGAAATAATAATAATAAAAGTAGATGTGACATAGACTTACAAACATCATGTATATGGAGTGAGAAATTATCATTTGTCTCAACATCATACAAGTTCATCGCTTTCCCCTTATCCTTCGTAAGAGCTGACGGGGTGACAATATCTCCAGGGCTAAGTGCTTCCCTGATCTTCTATTGCAGGACAAGAGCTTAACCATGGATTGATCAATTAGATGTTGGATAGCAGTGAGTGAAGCATCATTAAGTACAAAGCAAATAGTTTTCAGATGGAGATGCAACATTCTTTGGAGCCTGTGGATCTGACATGTTTTTACACATGATAGAGAAAGTTAGCATGGATGCATGCATATGCATATGTGATTGTCAATGCATATGATGCAACATGTAGGATGTATGTATGATATATGCTAGGAAACATCTGGTATTATGGCTACAAAAGAAATTGGTTAGCAATAATTGCATGAGTATGCATGTATGTGTGTTTGATAGAAAACTGGTTGGTTTAAAATCTTTTAGGTGAGGTACTAGTACAGAGTTACACTGGGAACTCGAGACATGACACTCTTAGCATGTGAGATAAGAAAAGGTTGATCATTACCCAATTATATGAGGGATTACCGTAAAAATTTGATAGTATTTTGGTATGATCATATTTCTATGAGAATAGAATATCAATTAAATAGGCATGAGGTTATACAACCAACTCTTAGTAAAACAATAGAAGATGGGAAAATAGGCTAAATTTAGGTAAATTCACTAATATGATAAGGCATAGACCTACATAGCATGTGAATAAAGGGTCCTAGTTTAGAATGTTGTTATGGTTAACTACATGGGCTTTAGTCTAATTAAAATAAGCTAAGGTCTCTTACCATGTTGTCCATAACCTATCCAACTTAATGGAATTATCAATATAGGACTATACCTAGAATCTATCCATTCTAGGAATCATTGGTGGTCTTGAGTACAAGGCAGCGAGTGGTGACTGCACACTTGCTTTCCCGAGGAGTCAAATAGAGTCTAAGGTACTCACTCACCCATAACTACTAATTAGTTTAGGGATAAAAGGTGGTGTGCAAACCTAAACTATGTACATGATATGTAATATAATTAATGTGCCTAGAATGTGAAAATTGATATGAAACTTTAAGATTTAAATGCCACCACTCTTTCATCATAGATCCTTAGTGAAGTAGCCATTGTGGGTAGGGCTTTTGCCATAACCCAGAGCAAGATTTATGATAGATAACGTCATGGGTCTACTTGGAGTGAAAGTGCGATCTTATCGAGAGGCTACCTCAAGAAATGAAATGGACATGATAAAGGTCATAAGATGTAGTTGCCATCAGATGGTTCTGAATTTGGTTCAACTAACCTATAACATGAGTGCTAAGTCAAATCCTTTAGAGATGGGTTCAAGTGGTGGAGGTCCATTTTCTCTAAGTTTCAAGTTTGATTTTACCATTTTAGTCAAATTAATTATCCTAAGCAGACTAGTATTCATAAGCATGAAATAAGCATACAACACAATGTAACATAACAGCAAGGATCATGGAAGATATGGCATAGATGATCATAGATAAAGCATGACATAGCATGATATGATAATCATGGCAATCATGGTAAATATGAATGACATGGTATATGTATGATATGTAAAAGAATGACATAACATAGGTATAATAAGATAGAAAATGACATGACATAGACATGACATGTGAGATGACATGGCATAAGCACGACATGTGAGAAATGACATGACATAAGTATGACATATGAAAGATGACATAGCATAGGCTTGACATGTAAAAGATAATCATATAGCAATGGTAAAGCAAGCATACATTGTCATATCCTGCATTACATGAATTTCTGTGCGTTTATAAATTAATGTTATAATGAAATTTCTATGTTTATAATGTGATTATGGTATAGAATAGTGAGTATGATAATCAGAAATGCAATTTAAGTTTGAAAAAGGGGTATTTCATTTTCCGACGCAAACCCCTAATTAGATGGA
>CANYBF011169688.1:0-42536 GCA_948192965.1 Dalechampia spathulata | reverse complement strand
TTTAGGAGTTAATCATGTTTATTTTAGTTTACATGCTTTATATAGGTTATTAGATTCATTTTCATGCATTAAAACTTTAGTTTTAAGTTCTTAGGTCATGTGGTATGGAATACTAGTCAAGTTAGTCATGTTTTACACTTGAAAAACTTCAATTTCATGCTAAAATGAGTCTTACACAACTCATGTAAAAAGGCCACATGAGTCGTGTTTCAACCGACCTTTTTGTTTAATTTAGACTCATACATTTCCTCCCATGGCCTAGCCTTACATGAGTCATGTAAGGTTCTACACGACTCGTGTGGAATTCGGTCTCTCATCATTTTTCCCTCTTTCGTGCTTTTCAAGCCTCACACAGTGTAACATTTACATGACTCATGTGACTCATTTAGGACACTTATTTGCACTCTAATATCAATCGTAGGATCATGGAATTGAAGGGTCGCGATGCATTCTAGGATTTAACCTATTTTTAGACGGTTTTAGAAGAGGTAAAAAGGGAATAGAATGTGGGATTGAGGGGTTCAATCATTCATTCATTCAGAAAAGCATTATTAGAGAATTAGGTTAAGGTTTAAGAAAGGATGGGAGAAATAGGCATATTTTAGAGGTATTGATTGATTTTTAATCCTCTGGATTTCTTTTCTTAGTGTAACTCTTCATCAAGAAGTTGAGAAGGCAATAGCTGGAAGGGGAATTGAGAAAAATTTGAAGCTAAAGATACACCAAAATTGTCTGAAGCTCCTTCTCGTTTCATCAATCTTTTAGCATAGTTAGAACAAATTTATAGTTGTATTTTCTTTATTCTTCATGTTTTTTTTTACTTTGTTTCAATTTTAATTATGGCTTAATAGTAGTTTGTAGGAATTGGATGTTGTTTGAACAAAATTAATTTCTTTTCTATTAGTAATTTATTTACCTCTTTATATTCTTAAGTTGTGATTCATGCCAATAATATTTGATTGTTAGAACGGACCCTTTTAACATGAAAACATTAAACTAGTTCTATTAATCGCTTTGAAAGAAAGTTTAACTTAACCGAATGAACGTAGGAACACTGAATTATAACTGCCTAGACATAGGAGTTAATTAATTTGGAGGCATAAAGTGTAGAAATTGAACTTAATCACTGAAGTTAACCTAGCAGTCATGAAAATAGGATGTTAGTTTAGCTTTAATTGGTAAATATTCTTTTGAAAGAAAGAACTTTACATTTAAACACTGCTTTGAAGTTGGTAATTAGACTATTAATACAAGGTTTTATTTATGTTCATATTCATCTATCTCTATGATTAATTATATATTATGTACACTATAGTAATTGGCTAATGCTTTCGGTTAATTAAATAAATTATATTATTGAGTTACCTAGATAATTAACGAAATCAATATCTAGTATTTAGTCAATCTTGGTCCTAGAGAATGATACCCTTAAGCTGTACTCACGATCTGTATTCTTGCGGTAGTGTGATTACAAAATAAGGATTATAAATTTAAAGTTTGTTAATTTATTATGTATATTAATTTAAAACTATTTACACACCAATATTTTTATAATAGCATTTTTCAGATAGGCATATTATGTGAATTGGCATGTATCTACAATATATTGATTTTAATTGAATTGACATGTATTTTTAATAATTTCTCTATCCATAACAACAAATATCATTATTTAAAACATCCAAAAATTTTATTATTTTACAATTATATATAAATATTTTTATTTATTTTTAATCCTTATTATTCACGCCACTAATTCTAAAAATATTAATTCAAATCGTTTTTTAAAATAAATTTTTTAATTATAATTTCTATAGCTTTTAACAAGAAAATTACATTCTGGAAGGTCTTTCTCATCTTGCAAACATAAAGCTAGTAAACTGAAAGTTGAAGTTATTAAAGCATACAAATGATTATGCCATTAATCGAGATTAATGTATTATCACATTCACTAATATTAATTTAATGTCTAAGGATATATATGTGTCTACAATCATATTGATTATTCTCTTTTTTTAATATATTTTTTTCAGATTTTGATTTATCTGAATCTAATTCATATTTTTATTATATAAATCAAATTTAATTAATATAATATAAATAAAAAATTTAATTTCTAATAAAATTTTCCTTTTCTTACTTATATCATATTGATTAATTTAATTCATATATAAATACATATACCAAATCTAAATAAATATATTCATCATTTACATTTGATATTTTTTTTCTATTTAATTTGGATTTATTCGATTGTAATCACTATTTTTTTTGGTTATTATGAAATAATAAATTACAGTAGAATAATCATAATTGAAACTATTTAACCCTTTAAATTATGAATAATTCACCCATCATATTTTACAGAGGAATTATTATGTTTTAACAAATAAATTTATATTCGTAAACCATCATATAATTGCTTAAAAATAAATTTTAAAATGTAGTTAATATAAAATTAATTGATAAATAATTGTATGATTGTAAATTCATGCTTTAATAATATTAACAATCCTTATTTTTATTATTAATTATTCTAATTTTAGATTAACATAAGAATTTATTTTCAAGTTATTAAAAGCATAGGAGGTTACTTGATGGTGTAATTGTACAATCTGGTGGTATCGTTGTACATTCATGTCTTCTCTCACCTACTTGCTAGTGAGTTATAATACAACCATATCTTCTCTCAGAGGTAAGTTGCTATCCAATTTTCTGTTTGTTAATCATGGCTATTGCTATTATTCTGTATTTATTATTTTAAATATCTTTGTAATATGCTTTGGGTCGTTGATAGCATTCAACATTTCCTCTATGCATAGTTAGTGGTGTGAGTGTCAGGAAAAGAGTGGACATCATTATAAAGGTTGTTACAATAAACTTCGAAAACTCTAAGGTTTAGTATTACGTTGTTTGCTTCAATAAATAAATATAACCATTACAAATCTTTTATGTATTTACATTTCTTTCTTAACTCTTATTTTCATTTTTATTTAGATTAATTTTTATTCTGCCTTTAAATTAAGTTTGTCATTGAGATTTCAATTAGCTTAATACAATATTACTTTTATTAAAATTACATGCTTTTCAATTTATTTCATCTATTTTTATATTTTAATTTATTTATTCATATATTTTTTTCCATAACATAAAAAAATCAACTACACATATTTTTATACATATCAATAATATAATTTTTTAGCTTATCTCATAGATTTTAACTTTTATCATTTAGATATTTCAATTTACATCAAATATAATATAACGGTTTTTTAAATGTTTTCATAAAAATTTAATAAATTCATATGTTATTTACTAATTTTATATTTAATATTTTTGCTTTTAACATTAGTAAAGAAATATAATAAATAAAACTTTATTATTTAGACGCTATTCATATTTATTGTTGAGAAACTTCGGCTAGAAAATACAGGATTAAGACGAAAACAAGAAGGAAAAAGTAAGAACACAAGATTTAACGAGGTTCGACAACGTGTCTACGTTCTCGGGAGCGATGAGCGGCTGTTTTATTATTCGCATAACATAGGTTACATTTATAGTTGTATTTAATAATAAACCTAAACGATATGAAAATATGTTTATTTAATCAGTATATGAGCTATACCTAACAAAATGGAATAATGGCACTAGGAAATGGGAGGAGTTATTATGTATAAATAACTAAAATTGGAGCTAAAGGGGTTCATGTAGCAATCACCTTCATCCGATTATTCTTTGATTCGATTGTTTTTGTTCGTCTTATCTTTTTAATTAATTGTTTAATTTTTGATTATTTTTCTAAGTTATTCTTATCTATGATTACCCTCTTTTACTTTTTTTTAAAAAAAATAATTAAAATTTTCATTTCTATGGTAATTTTGTTGATAGTGACAGAGGTAAAAGGATTGAGGATGCAATCATCCTTCCTTTAAATTCAGGTCTTTTAGATTTTTTAAAGAATACTTATACGATTAGATTATCATGTTATTGACAACCTTACTTCTCTTTAATATCTATATTTTTTAAAAAAATTAATATAATAAAAATTATTTATATAATTACTCCTAATATTTAAAATAACAATTTAATATCATCTCATTTATGATGATATATTTTAGTTATATACAAATCGATAGAACTTATACTTTATTAATTTTCATGTCCTTAAACTTAAAATTATAACTCCATCGTTACGAATAGGATTCGGTTCAAGATGATAATTAAAATTCATTTGTTAATTATGTATAAATTAAGTAAAGTTGATGGGTGATGGTATGGAATATGGTCAATTAACATAGAAAATGAATGAACGTAGAAGGAAAGCAGCCTTAGTCCACTTTCTTTTTATTTGGAATTTGAACTGTGTTAAACTAGTACAATAATCTCATCATTTTCAAGCCTCATGTCTCATCTTCATGTGCACAATGTCAGGGTTATTCCTTTCCAGGCAGTTTCCCAAACTCCAACTGGATTACACCCTTCAATGATTTACCATTTTGAATTTAAAATGATAACTTTTCACTTTTAAATCGATTATTTAAACCTTTTTAAATAAGATGAAAATAATAGGATAAAATACATCGAAAGTCGTATGTAATTTTTAAAGTGCCAACCGATTGATTAGCACCAAAACCAAAACTATTGATATAAGTTTTTACTTAAGGATTTAATTAGTTAAAAAATGACAAGCCAGGTGAAAAGGATCTTTGATTATTCAAAATTTTATTGTAGACATATAATTTTTGATATGATTATTATATGTGGTATCCAATTTCGACCATTAAATTATATCATAAAAATAATTTTATAAATTAAATAAATTCAATTTATATATCTAGAAAAATGACACTAATCTAATTCCATCTCAATATTTGCATCCTTTTACTCACCTCACATAAATTCAAGCCAACGACTTGAAAAGAAACAAAGATGTATCCTCCATATCAAGACAATTCAAAGCATCCTTATCCCATGAACATCCATGCCACCGCCCATCCTCCATGTATCTCCTCCGCTGCGGGCAGTCGGTGGTCCACCGGACTTTGCCATTGCTGTGACGACCCAGCAAATTGTTTTGTCACTTGCATGTGTCCATGTGTTACCTTTGGGCAGATCGCTGAGATGGTGAACAAGGGTTCAATATGTAAGCTTTCATCTACTATTACTACTAGTTTAAGATTTTTTTATACAATCGACAGTGTGATTCGAGTAATAGAAAAATTTTGGAATGTTCATTCTCAAAACTTGTACGCAAGAACTCCATATAAGGACTAAAAGTTTACTGTAATTTCTGCCATCAATGAAGCGAATCATTTAACTCGATACATTCGCATGTAAATGCTTATTGAATTTAAAATATGTACATGCATATTATATTATGAAGTTATACTTTGATATTATATAAAAAAATCTATTTTATCTCAAAATTTAATATATTAAATAAAATTATAGATGATTTTATATCTATAATAGTATCGGTACAGCATTGTTGTTGGTTTATAATTTCGAGTTATAATTCTCTCTTTTTTTTTTTTGTTGAAAATGGGGCAGCTTGTGCAGCGAGTGGTGCAGTTTATGGGGTGCTGCTAGGTTTCACAGGCTTATCATGCTTGTACTCATGTTTCTATAGGTCAAGGTTAAGAGGACAATACGACTTGGAGGAGGGACCATGTGTGGATTGCTTGGTTCACTTCTTCTGTGAGCCATGCGCGCCCTTTGTCAAGAATATAGAGAGCTCAAGAATCGTGGTTTTGATATGGGAATTGGTAAGTTCCATCAATCTGACACCTTCTTATTTGATTCATAATCTAGCTATAAAATGATATGTTAAGTTCAATGGATGTTTATATGCAGGAATATATTAAAGATATGAAATCATTTACTAAAATTTATCTAATAGTTTAAACTTGTGAACTAAATGATTCTTTAATATAATAGAGAAGTTGATGTTTCATTTGGATCCCCCATGCTTGAGCTAGACTGTGAGATTGAATCCGGAATTTTAGTTGCGAATGGCTCATTTTGTTTTTGCTTGTACTCACTTCCAAGACAACATCTTTATGCAATAAGTAACGAGCAAGTGTTGAACATGAAGGTTGGCAGGCAAACATGGATAGACAAAGCAGGGGAATCACAGTTGCTCCTGCTGTTACCGGTGGAATGTTCCGATGATTATTTAGAATTACACGTATTGCATTTTGTCCACTTCTTTAATTGTACTAATTTGGCCCATCTTAATCTTGATGATTTTCAAGCTTTTCTTGTTTCTATTAATTCTCTGATTTCCATAAAATTCTCTCCTTTTTTCATATTCTTTCACATGGGATTCTATCCGTTGATTTCTAGAGTCACAAGATGAATCAAACAGGCTAAAAAAACTTGGCTTTTTCGAAGGTTGGTTTCTTTTATTATATTATCATATCACAATCTAATTTGTCATATAATGGCATGATTCAAGTAGAATATAAGCATTTAGTTGTTTCCTTCAAACTCGGAGGTCATGACTATAACTACACATACCCAACTTATGTACATCCACCAACACCACACTCGAGCTAACCCAGAACCGATCGAAGGCGAAGCGTGGAGCTGTTTTCGTTGAACCAAGGCGTAGATAGTAGTTTAGTTATGATTTCGGCTAGTTGATCTTTAGTTGAAAGAAGCTTGATCCGAATACACTTACTATCTGTTCTCGAACAAAATGATAATCTAACTCAACATGTTTATCCAAGCATGAAATACTAGATTGAAACTCAACATGTTTATTCTGAGTGATTATATTTGATCAAAGCAATCATAACCAATGAATTAGAATTGATCTAATCAAATATAAGAGATAACCATCCAATGCATTTCCTACAAAAGCACATATAGAAGAGATAACATTACCATCGTCAATTCATTCTCAGTACAAATATAAGACTATCAATTATTCATGGCTTTTCTATGTTATGAAAGAGCTCACAGTTCTAGGGCTTGAAATCAAACTCATCAACTAGCTTGCCCTTACACATGACAAGAAGGGAAAAAAAGCACCGAAAAACATTTGTTTAGACTTGATTTAAATACGAAATTTCTAAAAATACATTTGACGGATTAATTGAATATGAAATTCAGCGTTCACCAAGATTTCGTTATACATCGATATCAGTTGATGAAGATCTCATCAGCCTTCATGAAGATTTCATCGTACGAGTCATCATGTTCATGAACTCATTGATATCAATCAAGCCATCTCCATCACTATCCACTCCTCGTATCATTTTTCTACAAGCATCTAAGCTAAACCTCTCTCCCATCATCTTCAAAACCTCCATTAATTCTTCTGCACTAATTTTCCCACTACCATCCAAATCAAAAGCTTGAAATGCACTTTGAATATCTTTACTCTGAACACCATCTCCCATGTTATTCATTATCTCCATGAACTCTTTAAATTCTATAAACCCATCTCCATTACTATCAGTAGCTTCAAATGCCTTGGCCATTTCAGCATCATCCACTACTGTTCCTTTCCCTAATGCTTTCATGGCTGACTTGAATTCTTGGCGTGAGATCTTCCCATCTTTGTTGACATCATATTTGGAGAATACCCATTTCATTTCTTCTTCATTTGGTTGGAATGATTTGGATAATGATGGCAATCTAGAAGTTTGTTTTTCTCCGTAGATTTTTGATTGGTTTGGTTTCAACGATGATGATTTTCTTGAAAGACCATGGAAACTAAGAAAACTGAAATGATTTTTTGATGACATTTTCTTGGGTTTCAAGAAAGATGAACTTCAACACAACTTGGATGATTCAATTAACCTTCTCTTGGTTCTATTTATAATTGAAATTCTAGTTGCTTTCTAGTTTTGTAATCAGTTGTTTCAAGTTAGATATATGTGGAATGAAATTCTGCTTCTTATTCAATCCATACAAGTTTCTATAACATTCAATTTTTATTTGATTCATTTACCTTCGACATAAAATAATTAATGTACGTTTTTTTCCAATAATTCGTTTCAGTTCGTAATCAAACCTCTGGTTTCAAATCTGATATCATTTGTTAATCTAAAAACACTAATGAAGAGAAAATGAATTAACCTTTTTACAAATAAAATGAATTCATATAATTCTGTCAATTCATATAATTCTATCAATTAATATTAGTTGACATTAAAATAATCAAATATTAACAGATATTTTTATTTAATTTAGACCAAATAAATCGAATATATATATATATATATGAAAAGAAGTGGTTATCATTTTGAGATGAAGAAAGGAGGAAGATAAGTGTAACAAGAATGTGATTGTGTCATTTTTATGCTATGCCCACTCAAGTTGTGGAAAAATTCCATATAATTGATGCAGGAAAGGAAAGGAATTCAATTCAAAGTGATAGGAATGATTTACGGTTCAAATTCTAGTATTTTATTTCAAACTTTATACGATTTTGAAAAATGATAGATTTTCATAAAATATTTACTATGATTTTAACCAAAAACAATACTTATGATTTTAAAAAATAATTATCGTTATTATATAATCTATCATTTATAGATATGATTGAATTTATAATAATAAAAAAAAAAGCATCATGGGAAAGCAAAAGATACTGTCGTATCTTATCTACCAAAGTTGTACAAGTCCTTGTCTCCCTCGCCTTTCGGTGGGATCAATGTTTCAAATGCCATTCATGCATGAGAGAAGGCAAAGAAAAAGAAAGACAGAAAATAAAGGAATCTAAGTCGATTTTATCATATCATCTTTAAATTAATTTAATATAATTCTAATGCATATTAATATTTATTTTGATATATATATATATTAATAAAAGTCCAAATATATTATTAATTTTTGTATGTTATATTAGTAGAGAATGAAGGAGGATTAAATAAGTTGAGGTTGTTTGTTTCGCATTATTTATAAATCGGGTTTATAAGTATTTTAAAAAATAAACTAGATGGAAGGATTGAGTACTTATATATTAATTTTTGTTAGGTAAGTAAAATGATTTCTTAAAGTGATAGTATATGATATATTGTTAAATTTGAATTGAATCAATCAATTTGATTTAATTAAAATTTTTTAAATTTTTAAAATATTAATTTAATTTCATTTTTGAGTTAAAAATTAAATAATCAAAAGCATAGATAAAAATCCAAATTGGATCAACATTTGATTTGATTCACAAACTCTAAAAATATGGTTTCATTCAATTTTAAGATCTAATTTGCATAAGTTTTGAAATCAAACTGACCTCCCTACTCATTTTCGAAAGCAATGAGAATAACATCATTAAAAAAGATGCAAATTAATCGATTAACATAATTTAATTGGACATTTATTTTGTTATATTTTTTATAATTTTATATTATATTAAAAAGATAATATTTTTTCAACTACGTAATCGATGAATCATCATAATTTTTTCTCAAAAAAAAAAAAAAAAAAAAAAAGGTGTCAAGATGGACCTCACATGGTGATACACTTATTAGTAATGTGTTACAATTGTATTGCTCAACCTATTGTGGCCTCACATCTGAAGGAAGAAATGAAAATCATTGGCCTTGAAGATTTCTTTTATGCATTGGAAAAGATTTTCTTGTAGAGTGGATTGTCCTTTGTTCACATTAATTGATTTCCTATGGAAGAAAGTTAGTGGAATCTTCCATTTCAATCAATTATTCATCGAAAAAATAATATAAAATACAAACTCCTATTATTATTATTATTATTATTATTATTATTATTGTAATTTATAGGCATATTCGGTTGTGATGAAATACAGACATCCTCCATTTTGTTAAGATTTGGAAAGCATATGAAAAAACAAAATATTGTAATTTGATTATTTGATATAGTTATGGATGAATTACATAATTAACAATTTCTGTTTGTTTTCATTGTGTTTTTCCTGCAAGGAATGAAGTGCATCTCCTAGTAGGTGCTTTCCTAGAAGATGCATCGTCCAGCATAGAACAAAGCCAATTTTACGAGGAAAACTTATGCTGGATCGGTCATTCCATGTAAGCTTTATACAGAAAATAACAAACCAACTACTTTATTACGTACGGGAAAGGATTTGACAGCTCTCCCTCTTCACATATCATCCATGATCTCAAGCAGTACCATATAAGATTTGCCTACTTTCCTATTGCTGCAACTAATTTAGAAGCCGAAAGTTATGTGCGAAACTCAAAGCTTGTTTTTTCTTTTCCTCATTTCAGTTACCATATGGGTCATAGATTTTTTTTCTAATAGGTATTTAATCAAATAGAATCATCAGGTTCCTACCGATCTATCACTAAAATAACCCCTGAAGGAGATATCAAAAAGTTGAACGAAGAAAAAGGAATGCAAATTTTTTGAAACATGACAAACTCAGGCTGATAAAAAAATTTTCAACATTGTTGCAAGTACTCACAAATTATCCAAGTGATATGTGAAATCTTCACCTGCTGGAAAGAATACAAGAATTTGATCCTTAATTTGCTCACGAGTCGCAGCAGAATGATCCGTCTTCATAATATTTCAGAAATCTGGAACATGAATACATTCAAATTAATCATATATCCAGCGAGGAAAAAACAAGCAATTGAAAGTTCAGTGGTTCCCTGGTCATTAGACAGAAAAGGGGGAAAATAATCATAAAGCCAGTCGTAGAAGCATGGCTCTTTATCTACAAGTGAAACTAATTACGCATCTAATAATACGCCATTACAATAATTGTCGACCCATGTATAGAGAACAAGCAAAAAACATACGTTTATAGGCATTTCAGCAATGACAAAGTTGCTACTTTCTTCAACACTTTTAAGAGTCACCACTTCTCCCCCGACAACCATATTGATCACAATCCCATCTGCAATCATATACATTTTTTATGAATCACAAAACCAATATAAAATCACTAGATAATATAGATTGAGAGAGAACCTGCAGATAAACAACTAGCCATCCGTCTCGCATATGTTTCCTGCAAGCTTACTAATTAGTGACATGAAAATCCAAAATTAATCCCTTTAATAGAAAGCATGCATATGAAAGATTACTCAATAAAGTTCCGATGGAAGTAGAACTGAATGCAACATGCAACTAAGTCAATATCTCCTATTGGATATTGACACAGGCACACCTGGAGCTTCAAGATAAAACTTGATATGCCACATCTACAGGAATCAAATCAATTGATTAACTGATTGCAGCACGTCACTGATTTACCACACATCAAATTGTTCTTGAAGGATTAATCAATGACCGTCTGTTGGCATTCATTGATCCCAGCGCCGGTTTTGACAAGGTATTAGAAATATATACAGTATTCATTCATGCAGGTCAGCCGCTAATAGTTGCTTTCTATCAGACATGGATATTCCATGGTTGAATTGCAGATTGACTTATGCCTTGCTCTGATTGAGGTTTTCTAAGGTTTTACAAGGCTTTCGATCCATTTTACTTAGTTTGGGAAGAAGATAAAATTTATATGGTAAATTTGTTTTGAAGCTATTTTGAAAACCTTGAAAACTCATCAATTCTCAATTTGCCAGCGTTTAACCTTGTCTTGGTTTACAAAAAAGATTTTCAGTGTTTAAGACTTCCTCTTAAGGTAGCATAAGAAAAAGTGAACAACACAAGTAATGGTCTACTGGAATTAAGAAGATAACTACACACCAGCAGAAACTAACATGCAAGAGACTTTAACAGGAAACAAATGGTTCATGAAGATCCAAAGAAGGAAGATAGGCAATTATAATCGACTATAATTTGAAATCAGTCTTGATGTTGGCCGAATTCTAATTTCCCACATTAGAACTCAGCCCAGAATCAAACGTTTAGAGTATAAAGCAACATTGAGCAGTCCCAGCAATAAAACAGCTTGAACTAACAAATAATCGATGCAGCTTCGAGAGAGAGAGAAAGGGAGCTCACAAACTAAACCAAACAAACATTAACGATGGTAGAAAAGGCAGCAACTTCACCTTCTTTGTCGGTAACTCGTAATTAATCAGAACACGAGCAGCAATCGGGGATTCCCCAGAAGCAAGAAGTGGAAGGCAAGCATCTGTTACAACAATCATATGAGACTTGTCCTCTTCTTCTCCAATGTTATCTTCATTTCCTGACCTAGCGGGTAGGTTCTGGTTCCACTTCATTGTTATTTGCCTAAAATTCTCCAGCACTGAAGTTCGTTCTGCTTCAGCTAAATCACTGTGCTGGCATGTTCAGTGTTCCCCATATGAAGACAAAGCATTATGAAAATTATTCAACTACAAGGCAACAATACAACTCAACTCGCCCTAATCAAGTACAGAAGATCATAAAACAATTAAAATTATGGAAAATCTAGTTAAATTATTAAGCTATGTAGGATTATAAAATTGTAAAATTTACATCAATTTGATCTTTGGATACAAAGAAAGCAACCTATGATTCAAGAACTAACAGATATATATATATATATATATTTTTTTTTAAATAGAAAAATTCAAAACAAATAATCTAAGAATAAAAAAGACTGCAGTTAAGTACCAGAGAAGCGAAAGAAATGAATGGGAGATTAGAGACAAAAGAGCAGACAGCATCGAGCTCATCACGTGAGCTACAGCAAACCACCATCGGCAGACCAGAGCGGCGGCCGGCAACTCCTAATAAATCCACTAACGTCTCCTGTTAAACAAATAAAATGAGTAATTAGAAATAATTATAACAGAATCAAAAGGACTAGACAGAAAGAGTCGAGCAAAAGAAAAAAAGGAAGAGAGGAAGAAGAAACCATTTTGAATTGGAGCCTATCTACGGCGACGTAGAAGTGTCGCGGTTGACTGCAACGGCGACAAACACAAAATTGTTTATTTCAAAACTAAAATAAAAAATTTGAAATAGAAAAACGACGACGACGAAGAAATTGTTGACTAGCCTGGTGTAGGAAGGGGACTGAGGAGGAGAAGCGGATTCAATTCCATCCATTATTCCCATTTCCGTCCGTCCGCCCGTCCTGTCAAATTTACATTTCTGTGGAGAAAACGGAACCAACAAACTTTTTACTGTTCTATTTGTGTTTCAACGAATTTAAATATTTGTGTGTATTGAATTTAATGAATTTTATTATAAACATGAAATCTGTAATTAAATTATTAAAATTGAATATTTAATAATAATAATAACAAATATTTGTTTTATAATTTAATATTAGTAAATATATGATTATCAAAACTTCAATTGCTTCGAATTTTGAATCTGAATTTCTCATAACTCGTTGAATGATGGTTTTTAATAAAAGCTATTGCATCAATTAGATTTGATTCATATTCTTCGTCAGAAAAGATTTGATACGAATCGATGAAAATCGACAACGAAAGGGGAAAAAAACATATATAAATTAAGAAATTAAGAACAAGGGGTATCACACATATCACTCATCCTTGGTCTCTAATATTTTTATTGGTAAATATATTTCTACAATCCCACCATAGCTACAAGCTTGCTACGGGGGCATGAACCAGTCCTTGCCATAGGATTGGCCGTCACCATGGCAGTAGCTTCCTTCCCTAATATCCATATGTCGTCCTCTTCATCATTCTGATGAACTCCTCAACGCTCACTTCTCCATCACCTGCTCATTTCATCAACAATCAAGCTGCTTCAGAAGCCAGACGGGAAAGCTAATTATCGTGCGAGTCAAACTCAAGCTAAAATACGTGTACACTTACGATCTCGGTCAGCTTCCTCAACCATCTCTTTTATCTCTCTGTCAGAGAAGTGCTCGCCCAGATCCTTTGCTATTCGCTTAATGTCATCAGGAGAGATCTTTCCCTGAACAAATAATGTGCATGGAAAAAGAAAATAAGCACCTGGGAAACATAAATAGAACTGCAAGGACCAAAGCAAATCGCACATTCTTATCTTGGTCGATGATGCGGAATGCTTTCATGAGCTCCTCCTTCGTATCCCGTTCTCCAATTTTGGCTGTCATCATATGCACAAATTCATCAAAATCGATTGAACCACTGCCATCCTTGTCCACATCTGCAATCATTTGAGCAATTTGCTGCAATGCCACATTTTATCGATAAGTAAGCTGTGAAATCAAATTCCATACAAGTAATTGGAATGAGGAAGATATTATCAGGAAGGAATTCTCTTGTTCATCATTATTTACTAGTTACAAACACCAAACTGAAAGGGCATGATAAAGATAAAACCAACAACAGAAAGTTCATTGTAATGTGTTGAAGATAAACCCATGCCGATGAAGTAGACAGAGGGGTTAACAAATGAGCTGGGCGAAAACTCACTATTCTCGCGAATAGTTTTCTAAATTTGGTAACATGCATATCATTATGCTTTAGAAGTAAAAAAATGGGGGAAAAGGTTAGAAGTTATGTATATTAGTCTGTTACTTCCACAGTGTCAAGACAAAATCATTGGCAATTACCAGTGACAGAAATGGCTAATGAAAAATGTTAAAAACTTTAGCAATCATTGCAACGATGCAGTCGTGCATGCTATTCAACTAGATGATAACAGAACTAAGGTCATAGCACATATTCACTCAAAAAGGATAATGAGCGAAACTTATTCATGCAAATAGCTTCCATCATTATGAACTTTGAAGATAGAAGCTAATGTGATACAATAAGATAATCTACAAGACACGGCAGCAAGCTAAATCAACACCATTAGTTTAGTCCATCAGGATAGAGCATCATAAGACAGAATTCGCAGAATAAGACGTAGAAGGTACCTCTTCTGTCATTTCAAAACCAAGCGCCCTGTCACAAAACAGGAGTTTTAGATTCAAAATGCTAATCAAGGCTGTGAAAACTAAGCAATTCTTTGTCAATCTGGATGAGACATTCATACCTCATGGCAACATTCAGCTCTTTTGCATCAATTGTACCTAAACAACACAGCCCAGAAAATGAGTGGAAATGAAGACACTAAAATAAAATGCACAATAAAGCCAAACAGCAATATAAATTATCCATTTACCCGAGTTATCAGTATCAAACAACTCGAATGCTTCCTTAATTTCTTGTCTCTTCTGCTGACTTAACCCATGATGACGCCCTCGAGGTTTAATATCTTTTCTAGATACTCCTCTATAAAGACTTGCCTGATGTTGAGGCATCATGCATTTTCATTTCCCACGAACAGCAACCAAAAAGTGATTTAATTATCAAACAATCATTTAAATATTGATTAAGATCTCTAATCTAGCATGAAAACATCATAGCTATTAATCATGAGAACAGCCAGATGCCTTCAAAGCACTGAAAATTCATTAATTTGCGATGCAGAAAGAGCTTTAAAGCAGAATTATCGAATCTAAACATGAAGAAACTTAGATTCGGATCCAATTATCCCCAAAATCATTAAATTCAATCATTTGCTCGAAAACTGAGAATTTTGACCATTTTCAAGCAGCCATTGAAAAAACCTGTTAAGAAAGCTTAGCAATTGAGCTAAATGGGAACACACACAAAGGCATCGTATCTCAATTTTCTCCATTAATTATGTGATTAGCATTTAATAACAGTTTTCAACCTAGAAGTGATATAAATTTTCGATCTTTTCGATTACTATTTATCAACAAACACGAAAATCTCAAACACAGACATATTCACATGAACAACCAGAGCCAACCCAGGAAACCCTACAAAACTACAGATTTTTCCAATCAAGTAGACACAATTTTCAGAATGATGTTTATGATTACATGCAAACAGAGCTCGATCATCCTAAAGATTCAAACTTTGGCAAAAGTTGGCCAAAAAATATCATCAAATTTGCACAGAAAATAAATAAATAAACAGAAATTAGGGTTTAGATACAGAATAAACTAACCATGGAATTGAGATGATGAGATTAGATAACAGAAATCTTGAATCTTAAACAAGCAAAAACTTGAAATTGTTGAATTAGTAACACACCTTCCACAGTATAACGCGCAGAAACCAATTGGGCCTGTGGGTTTGTTTGTTAAAGCCCAATTTGCCACATCACCTATTTCTAACTTCTTTTTATTTTTTTTATTTTTTAAATATTTTTTAGCTTTTTATTTTTAATATATAAATATAAATAATATGTTATTTTTAATAAATTAAAAATTATTAAAATATAAATAATATGTTATTTTAAATTAATCTTAAAAAATATGATTTAAAATTTTGATATATGTATCAAATATTTAATATATGTTAAAATTATATATTTTTTTGTGATTTTTAAAAATTTCATATTTTTGAAAATAATTTTTTTAATTTCGTATTTTTGAAAAAATATATTTTTATATTTTTGTGATTTTTAAAATTTTTTATGTATTTTTATAAAAAGTACAATTTTAGTTTATTTTATTTAGAAAATGTTCAAAAAATTTTCAAAAACTAAAACTTTTGAAAAATGTATGTTTTTGAAAAAATTACAAAAATAGCAAAATTTTCCTAAATATTTATAAAAATAAAATTTTTCAAAATTTAATGTAATAAACTTAATAAGAAAAATTATATATAAATTTTCTTAAGATTTAACATTGATTTATAAGATTCTTTTTAAAATATGAATATATATATATATATATAAGAAATCAAATCAACATAAAATAAATAAATAAAGATAGGCAATGCTCCTCTTCTCTGTAAGGTGGTTTTGTCCTGGATGAATGAAATTTTTGAATTAGATTTTACCGTTTTAAATTGAATTAATTCGAATTCAGATGGGCCCTGTTGTAAGTTTGGTGTCTAGTCTCTTTCCCTGATTCTTTAATGGAGTTGTACCATTGAAGGCATTTAATTCCTCTGGGTATAATTCACGGAATGCTCAGAAAGATTCCAAGGCCTCTTAGGGTTCCTCTATGTTAGCCGGTGGGGAATGCCATGAGCTTTCACATATAAGAGGACATGTGGGTTCCATCTTGGCCTCATTACATTATAATAAATAAAAATAATTGTGTTTTGATCGATAATCATATGACTGACTATGCATTAGTATAGATAAAAATTACAAGTATTCTGTTGAAAGAACAAAATACCATATAGATATGTCATAGGGATTATTACATAAATTAATGTCATACATGATTCTTATAGCAATTATGTTGACTTAAGATTATTATAATTTGCTACATGATGAATATTATATTTTAGCATAGTCAAACATTATCTCTAATTGCATAAGTTTAAATATTATATTTGAATGTAATACAATTTATGTAGAATCA
Organism: Dalechampia spathulata; assembly: GCA_948192965.1. Lineage (NCBI taxonomy): Eukaryota > Viridiplantae > Streptophyta > Magnoliopsida > Malpighiales > Euphorbiaceae > Dalechampia > Dalechampia spathulata. The sequence continues at coordinate 25,327 of CANYBF011169688.1, read as the reverse complement.
AGTGATGAATCAAAATAGAATTATCCCTCTTTCATCATAGAATATATCCATTGACCCCTTCACGAGTAAGACTCTTAAAGGTATGATCATGTTCAAACAAATTGATATAATGATCAATATTATTTATTTTATCAATTTATTCTAGTATCATGAAAATATATTTGAACAATATAAGTATGACATTATCCATAACTTATATTCAAATAAGATATTATATGATGAAAGGATTATGAAATATTCTTTGAAATCGACAAATATGAAACTATTAATTTTTCATTAATTTAGTTATAATATCCTTTTATTTATATATTGTGGGTTTGTTAATAAGATTAGGACTCAAGTGTATTGAATAAGAAAAAACATGGGTTTGTTAATAAGATTAGGACTCAAGTGTAATGAGATGTAATGATTCAAACAATTTGATGTCTTCTCTTGCTACATCGAACTATGATCCTAATACTCTTTAAGAGTACTATGATCCTAATACTCTTTAAGAGTGACTAGTCAGTTTTGAATGATGTATAAGGATTAGAAATGACAGCCAGCATTTGCTAGGTTTGTCTTTGTGTATGATATTTCCTCCTGTCTATATACAGAACGAGACTATTGAACCATTGTATCAATTATATTCATCAATAAAATAAGTAAACAGATTATTTAGTAATCATGCCTTATTCTTATTTCTATGTATCTTTCTCTTGTATGATGCATGTGCTATCCGAAGAGCTCCTCGAGCTTTTTTAATTGAAATAGTAATGCTTGGGATATTTATATATGAAATCTGACTTGATCATGAACATATTATTCTTGATGGTTGGGAGAATGATTCGTATAGGAAGAGTCTTACATGAGCATTACACAGATTCCTATCAAGGGCTAAGATTTATACCCGTAACAACCTTATATCCTATTCGTACATATTTATGTGTATAGATATTAATAGAGATTGTTTATCAATCGTATAATATTTCATATTCATTTTAAATTGAAAAGATATTTTGATTTTTACATGAAGGGTTCATAACTACATCTTTTTTATCTTTATGTGTGAATTGATTGAATTCTATGGATCTGGCATTATGTTATACAATTTGTTCCTTCAAAACCCATCACCTAGGGGTTCACTTTGTTTTGATTAAGGTAAGTCCACAGAACATGCTCCCTTCTTTTGTCCTGTCCTGATGCTGATGCTGGGTCGACATGGTTCTTTTCCCCCTCCTAGAAGTATGATAGAGTCAGATTAACCGTAATTTGTCAAGATGAAATAATTATTGATGGTAGAGAGGCTTTCAAGAAGGTGGATTCATGGTCATGGTCATTCTTCTAGCCATTTCTATTTGTCCTAATAGTTGTATTCTTTTGGAATCATCCTTGAATGAATATAAACATTTCATAGCCATGCTTACGTTCTTTAAGACGACTCTGTCCTGGATGAACGTACTTAAATGAATGAAATTTTCAGGTTAGACGTATCAAATTTGTTCGAAGAGTCCAGCAAGAAGATTCCTGAAGGTCACGCAATTAAAAAGAAAGATGATAATGCACTAGCTAGGCAACGGCCATAGGTGAGCACCCATGCATTCAATTAATCAGAAAGAGTTAACATCAGGCATTGATTTTTGTAAGATGAAATGGTCCTCTCTCTTTCAACTTCCCAATTTCAAGATCCATCTCAAGATTGTCCGTTTTGGATCCGAAAATGAAGTACTATCTCCCACTTTGTCCCACACTTTGCAAAGACAAGAAAAGCCAGCTAATTTTATATATATATATATATATAATTAATGTAATGTATTTATGTAATCTAACTGTGTTTTAGTTAATATATTTCTTAATACATTACCATTTTTCTTTCAAATAATGTATATCATTTAATCATAAAGTTATTCACTATTTAAATGATTACATTACAATAATTTCATCAATATTAATTATTCATATGATTATAAAAATCAAGTTATAAGTATTAAAATTTAATAATATTAATTGATACATAAAATTCACTACTAATATCGAGACATATGTCCTAGACATCAAGATTCGGAATCTAGGATGGAATATAAAAGAAAAAGTAAAAAAATATTAATTAATCCTTATATAATTAAAAATAATATGCTAATTATATTATATTTCATTTATAAATTTTTATTCAAAAATTATAATATATTAATTATATTATACTTATAATTAATTACATTATAATATATCTTATCAAGCATAAAGATATGTATTTTTTGAACCAAATTCCATATAGTTTCTTCAATAATATTAGAAGGGAAAAAGAAAAGAAAAGAAAGAAAAAGCCATTTATATCTTCCAAAATTTAGCAGGAAGTCCTTGCTCTGGAACTGGAAATGGATCATACTCAACCCCATTTGCATGCCCTGCTATTTCCCACCTGCAAAACCAATTACCTTCAAATGTAGGGACCTCCATACAATTTTCAAAAAATTAATGAAAAAACTTAGCATTAGCCCTTCAATTTTTTATCATTTCAAACCTAAAAGATTAGATTATTACATAATATCATATTAAATAATCGTTCATTTAGACTGTTATTATAAATAAGAATTTTTAATTATTATACATCTAATAATGTTGTTATATGTTATTTAGTAAAATAAATTTTTATAGATTATACTTATATTTTGCTCAAAGAAATCTTGATATTATGATAAATAACTATTCGATCTAAAAGTTCAAACTATTATACAAGTTTCAAAAATAATTTAATATCTCTAATACGTCATTCTCGTTCATTTTCATCTTTGCTAGCTATAATTTATTCCGGAGAATAGCTATATGTCCAAACAAGAATAGTGTTGTATGGAAATGGGAATGGGCATATCACTTGCTAATGAGCAACAATTTGAGGCAGATACCTGAACTTGGTGACTAAATGATGGATAAGAATGATAATCTCAAGCTTGGCAACTTCATTTCCAGGGCAAGCATGAACACCATTTCCAAATGGCATGAAAGTATTGGGCTTGGGGCCAACCTTTAGTTAACAAAATAGAAGATCATTCAAGCCAATTAATGATTACAGACAATAGTCTGATCCCTCTAAATTGTTGGATTAAGATCATTTACGCACTTCCATAATTAATACCTGAAACCTTGAAGGATTGAAAACATGTGGATCGGTGAAGAAATCTGGATTGTGATGGATGTTCCTGAACAAAGGCAGCACCTTCCATCCTTTTGGTATTACGTATCCTGTCAAGTATTATATGAATAGTCATCATCAGCCCCTACTCCACATTATTATTATTATTATTATTATTATTATTATTTGAGGTTTAACATAAATTTCATGAATATTTAAAATAAATTTAACATGAAAATTTGATATTTTTGTCAAAAAAAATTATTAATTTATGAAACCTTAAAAATCATTCAAATATCATTATAAAATAAAATGTATTTCTTTATAATTTTACACATAAATTAGAGTTATGCAAAAAGGAAAGAGGAAAATAATAAATCATGGCAGGAAAACCTTTATATTCGACGTCTTGAACAGCTTCTCTAAAAGTGAAAGATATCACACTTGCCATCCTCAAGCTCTCCATTATAACCTGAAATTCAATGCCCTTAAGCCTACTCACTTTACCTTTTCAAGGGGTCAAACACATATAAACACGAAACTTCTGAATCTGATTCATGTGCTCGTGTAGATAAATGGAACCAATAAAATTTAGTTGATTTATAATGCATTTATTGAATAGTAATTTATAATATATATGTGTAGGCATGTAGACATGTTCAGAATTTGGATCCATACCCGATTGGTAAAGGGCATATTTCTAGTTTGTGACCATGTCAATGGACTTTTTCCTCTTTCATTTGCTTCATAAATTGCTGTCTGCTCTATCTGAAAAAGAAAAATCACCATCTTCATTGATGAACAATGATTAATCTCTGATAGCGATAGTTATGATAATTATACATATAGTAAAATAAATACGTTAAATACTGAATATAAAAAACAGATCTAGATTACCTTAATAGATTCTAAAAGTTTCGGATCATCATTAATATATTTCAGAATCCAAGTTAAGAGACTAGCTGTAGTATCCTGAGCAGCAAATAGGACACCAATGACGTTATCAGTAATCTTATCATCAGATAAAACTTGACCTTTTTCATCCTCAAAGTTTAATAAATAACCCAAAAGATCTTTCTGCACTAGTCCCTTTTCCTTCCTTTCTCTTATCATCTGCCCTATAACCTTGCTCAGCCTTTTCCTTGCCTGAAAACTCCAAAAATTGCGGACCGGAGAAACATAATCGGGTTATTATCTTCGATTCAAATGAATTTCATAAACTACATTGAACTTATCGATAAAAATATTCGTAAAATGAAATGAATTCCTCCAAAAAAACATCTAACAAAGGCCTGATTGGTTAAATACATAGCACAAACACATTTGAAACGGATAAATTAATATGTTTTATAACGTAAAGACAGACAAATTAATTGAGTGATGGGGACAATAGTTGATGATGGTTACCTTGACAGAATTACTATACAGAGTTCCAGGTAGATTTGTTGGGAATGAGTTGTAACCTTTGTCGAGTATGTAATAACTTAATTTCAGATTTTCCCGATAGCAACTCTCCAAGTTTCCAAATACTGATAAAACAGCAGCATCAAAAGTGAACTGCACCTTGTCATAAAAATAGAATTTTGTCAGGAATATTCACACCTGGAAATTAATCACAGGAATATTAAAATTATTAAAAACATAATATATTAATAATAATACTCGACATAATATTCGAGTTGAATTAAATGTTTTCGATGATAAATAATATTAATTAGACTATTATAACATATTCGTATTCGGGTTTTCTTTGTTTGTATTTTTCTTGCTTTATACAAGATATTATATATATAATGTAAAAAGGGTATTTCCCTGGTATCCCCTGTCATGAGTCTTATTTGACGTAAAATACAATGATTGCTAGCTAGCATTATTTGTAAACATTAGTCTTATTATTCTTATTAGTCTTCTTTCTTTTTTATCTTAAAAAAAAAATCAAATTTTAGAAATAATATCTTATGATTGATTTTTAATCGATTCAAAAATTTATATGAATTTAACTGATAAATATATATATATATATGTATACGGAAAAAGTTTAATGCAAAGAATGTTAATGGTAACTATTAATTAATTACGTGAAAATTAACCTTTTTCATCTCATGGAATGTATTGACAACATTGCCAGAAGGTAATGATTCCAGGGCAGAAATGGCAATAGCTTCAATGTGAGGGACCAAGTTTCTGATCACGTCAAGAGACAGTGAAACCTGAACCAATTTCCTCAGCTGAGAATGATAACTCCCTTGGTGAAAAAATACTGCTGACGGGCCAATCAGGTTTTCCTTGCTTGGTGGGTATGTTGGTTTGAACAAACCTGCCTGTTTCACCAACACAAACCTGATAGCGTCAGGACTTGCCACCATAACACAAGGACAGCCAAGAATGCGAGTCTTGAATATTTCTCCATACCTGAAAACAAAGAAAGAAAGAAGCCAATCCCAGAACATGTAGCCATAACAACTTTTGTATTTATTAGATGCGAGATCATACATGGTGGAAGAGAGTTAAGAGAATTGAATGGTGGAAGTATGAAATGAAAGAAATAGCGAACCTTTTCTGCCTGGTGGCGAAGAAAATATTTGGGTTTTGAGAGTAGAGTTGAAGGGTGTCCCCAATATATGGCAAGCCCATTGAACCTGGTGGCAAGTTTGCCCTGTGCTTATGTTTCTTTCGTTTGATGAGTACAGTTATTAAGAGTAGTAGTAGGGCAAGGAAAAAACTGCATACCAGAGCCATACCCATCCCTCCTTTCCTCTTTTTCTTTGCTCTTTTCGATGGTGCTAAGTGCTAACTCATTGAGTAGGTTATATAGAAGAAAAATACTCAACTACACGTTAAAATTATTAAACAAGATGATACGTTATTTATTACATCGATTTATACATGAAATACGAATAAAGTTTATTAAATTTTCTAGTCGAACGATCTCTTTTTTAATTGGTGTGACACATACCGGATCAAATTGAATATATAAATAATTAATTTAATTATAAAAAATTATGGCATTAAACTCATAATCTTAATATAGATTAGGCCTGAAAGTATACCCACACCACTTTTCATATGGAGTTTGATCTTTTGCTTTTTCACACCACTTAATATGCACCGTACAACTGCAACTCACACTCTGTTGGCTAATCTCCTTGATGATATTTCATTAATATCCTTTTAATCCTACCTCGAATACTAAATCATCATCGAAAATGATTAATTACTAGAATTAATTAATATGATTTAACTCAAATCAAATCAATTACTTCGTATATATACATATATATCAAATATATATTAAAAAGAATCTAATATATTTATCAATCCGTACTAGAATTAATTAATACGATTTAACTCAAGTCAAATCAATTGCTTCGTATATATACATATATATCAAATATGTATTAAAAGGAATCTAATATATTTATCAATCCGGTTTGATTAATTAATATTAGGAGGAGTAAAAAAGTAAATTAAAAAGTAAAAAGAAAAAAGAAAAAAGGGGGTTGCGTCACAGAACAGAATACCTTTATGAGGACCAGGTGTCCATAAGAAGGGAATTAATCATCTTAAAAACCTTACAAATGGGACACAAGCCAATATCTGCCAATTTTATTAAGCTCTGCAGGGCCACCTCATCCTGCACTTCCCAAGCTCCACTGTTCTCCACTTTCCTTCACATATTTTCTTTTTCTTTTTCTACGAAAAATCAAAATAGATGCTGTTAAGATCTATGCAAATTAATTTATATATATATATATATATATATATAATTTGTCATACCTACACTCATAATATCTTTTGTGTATTTACATTTTATGCATACATTATGATAAAGGAATGATGAAAGTATGAAATGTATAGTAATGTTATGATTATGAATACCTTGAATTGAGATGTAGAATGTAACATCTTGACATGCTAGACATGTTATCGTATGTGAATGCACATGATAAAATGCATAAGAGGAAGTGATGGTGAAGTTAGAATTAAGTAAATATTCAGTATGAATTTAGGATATAAATATCATTTTATAAAAAAGAAAGGGGTAATTATGGAAACTAAAAATACGTATGTATATGTGTATACTCATGTGCATGTGTGCATGTATGACATGTATGATATGTATGACCATGGTATGGAATTAGGTAGAAAGTAATTAATTATAGGAGTAAGAATTCAATTTAATTAAGGAACTAACTATATGTTGAAAAGTGTCAATATATGATTGGCTCCTTCTTTAAAAATAATAAAATAAATCATAAATAGGAAATAAAGAGAAGGGAAAAGGGATTTACCATTCCAAAACTCCAAAAAATTTTGAATGCTTCTTCTCCTCCTCCTTCTTGCACTTTTAGCTTAAAGAAAATCATAAATCTAAGGTACTTTTTCATGGAAATTCTATATTTAATGGGTTTCAAGCTTGTTCTCTTCATATGTGTGTTTATTGCTTCATATTTTTTGATATAGTTTATGTATGGAGCATGTAGGATTTTCTGCTAACATGAAGAATTTGAAGTAAATGAAGGAAAAATGATGAATTTGATGAGATATGTGCATAAGCATGCTTAGCATGCTATCGTGGTGCAACCAAAATGAAGTTGTGTATGTATATAAGTTTTCATACAAACTCTAGCTTGTATATGATGTAATTAACTCTTAATTTATTGTGCTGTGTGTGAATGATGAATATGAGGTGATGAAATGTGCTAAAAAATATGAAAAAGGTGAAGGAAAGTAGAAGAAGAGTAGTGATTGCAAAGGGGATATTTGCTACCTTATTTTGGAAGCATGACTTCCTTATAGTATAAAGGGCAAACATTGTGTTTTGCCTTGATTTTTATGGATGACATGCTTAAATTATGTGTTGGGATATTGATTGTGTAATTTGAGTGCAAATGGAAGTGAATTAGAATGTCAAACTTACATTAGAAATGAAATGGTAGAAAGAATAAAGTGTTTAAAAAGTTACTACCCAAAAACATCATTTTTTGTATTTAGCCTCTAAAAATTGGTATGAATGAATAGCTTATAAGAATACATGAATGTAAGATGGAATAAGGTGTTAAAATGAAGAAATTGATGTTTGGTTACATGAAAAATGAAATAGAACCTTAAGTATACAAACCCGGATTTTGCCTCGACAGAAATTTTGGCCTAGATTAGAACTGACTTTTGGAGGCCTTAACATTGTCCAAAAATTTTATGTAAGTACTTAAATTAAAGCTTATTGAGTCTAGTTTTCTATGGTACCTAGCTCATTTAAAACCAAAAAGTATAAAATAGTCAAAAAGGGGACACCATCCTCAAGGATTGCTGACAAGAAAACCAAAATGAAAGGTTTTGTAAAGTGTATTTGCATATTATGTTTCCTATAGTTTAGGACTTTGTTTGTATGGTTTATTGCCTTGATTTATGCATGGATTGAAGGCCTATATGTAAGTGTCCTTCATGATTCATAATGAGTCTTATAAGGCCACTAAAAGGATGAAGCAAAGTAAGGTAGAAGTAAAGGGAAAAATAAAGTAAAAATTGACCAAATAAATAGTACCCCATACCATATGTAATTGAGTAAAAGGGTAATTAATGATACTTAAATACAAATTTTGTATGTATTAAGGACTAGTAACCTATACTTGGTCGAAATGACCATATGAACACTATCATTGTTGGGTAATATATAATGAAATGGATTCATGTTTACCTATTCTTCATGAATCAATATAAAGCTATGATGAATGTTATGAATGGATTTGAATATTTTAAGGTAATATAATACTTGAATGAAATGAATGATTTTACTAAAAGGGATGTGAAATGGAAATGATATAGGCACGATCGAAGAGACATATACTACTCCTCAAGCACACGATAGGGGTAATACTGCCACAGGTTTGTGCTTATCACTTCATGATCCTATGTAAGGTTCTGAAATGATATTTTATGCTTAAATGCTTATAGTACCCATAGAATGACTTTATATAGTCAATGTTCTCATATGATCAACATTTTACACGATCATTTAAGCATCATTCACATATCATGTCATGAACCATACAAGCATAAAGGCATATTCTTGGCATGTCATAAAGAAGTTATAAGGCGGAAAGGAAAAGAAAGAGATGTTTACAGAGCTATATGCTATTAACGTACTGAGTCATACTGATGATGGATTCTCTTCAAGAATCATACAGTTTATTCCTTATGGAACCATCGATTGATGATGGGTTCATAAAACCATTCAAATGTTATATGTTCCTACGGGAATAAGTACTAATACATATAGGACCCAGTGCGAATTATACATAATCACGAATGCAGAACATGGTCGCATTCCTTAGACATTACAGAAAAATGAGAGGGAGAATGCAAAGCATGATTGCACTCTCATTTACATATATTGACATGTACTATTCATGGAAGTACATATATGGTTAATGATATGGCATTATAATAGTGCTATTATATAAATGTATATATTATGATGCTATTATATCTAGAATGGTTACAGGAAAGTAACAGGGATACTTACACAGTATTTATTCCTACCTTTACATCGTATATGAATTATTACAAACATACAACAATGTAAAATGTTACAATATGATACAAGTACGATGATACACGAATGTTGAATTTGAAATGGCTTTATCCTGATTCTTTTGATATATGATCATGATATGTACATATTTTTATAGCACCACTAAGTTTTATACTCAGCGTTTGTCATTTGATGAACGCAGAATTGGGACCTACTAGTGAGCATATGGATAGTTGATCTACGGTTAGCTGGGAGTTAGATTTTAGAGAAAATATCATTCTCGAAGTGGTATTAGACGCATGTGACATACTTTGGGCAGTTTTACATTGTATAGCTCTTTTGTTAATCATAATGGCAGTAGCCCCCTTGTGGTGAAACCTCGATACGGGAACCACAATACCACGATACTCTATCATATTATATATACATATGACTTAGTGAGTGATTATATAATGTTATATACCTGATGGATGACATACGATGAATGATGTATGTATGTGATGTGTTACATATTATTATGCGATATGATAAGATATATGAAAATAAATAAATAAAATGTTCAGGTTACGTCATAATGATAGTAAGCAGATGTTATACTGTAAAAAATTTTCACCACGGTACTCGGTGAATAGTAACTTATGAATAATGCTTAATGAATAGTACTTATAAAAAAAATGTATGCATCTTTTGTAGTGTAATTAATGATTTCCTTTCTTAGGAGATTATTATTTATACTATGAGAGCATGTTACACTAAGTATGGGTGTGACATAATTATTCTATTTTTTATTATTTATATATTATTTTTTAATATTGATATTACATTGAAATTTCATTATTATGACATGTACTATAAAGAAATAAATATAAAATAAAGTAAAGAATAATTATTAATATTATATGAATTTCATCAATTAAAACATGCTTAAGATGAAAGGAAAGGATTACATTAATCATGCTTTTAGAAAACAAAGTAATATTAATTTAATGAATAAATCTCGAATTTGATTCTTTTAAGAATATAATGATATTAAAATTTAATAAAACTTATGTTATTTTTTTAGCATTACGATTAATTATTTTTATGAAATCATTTTTATCAAAACTAAACCACAAGAGTATCAAATATCAATTACATAATAATTATTTTTCAATTTTAACAAACTATATAAAATAAGATTGATAGGTAAATTATAAATATATTATAAACATCAATTGAGATTTTTTGATGTGTAATCTTTAACTATTAATTTTTGGATTTCAGTATATTTGACATGAGATGATAAATATTTAATAATATTATTAAATATTAAAATAAAAATAATGATATAAAATTAGTGATGTTATATGTAAATGGCATCATTTGCAATTATTCGATTTAGATTTTATTCTGTAATGTTTTTATTTGATTCCTTTTTTTTTTTTTCCTAGTATTGGAAAGACCAATCCCTAATTGGGTAATCACACCATTCCAACCTTCCATTCTAAAGAAATATATAAATTATTTACCATTTAATAAAATAAAAATCGATACTCGATAAGCACTTGATCTTTTAAATTAATTCAAATATAATTATTTAATTATTTGAAGAATTTTTAAGCCAATTCATATTATTAAATCCATGAAGATTTAGCCCAATATATCTTTATATATTATATATTTATTATATATATTATAGGTGAATATGAGTTGTTTGATCTATAATTTGTATTGTTTTCTACGGCTTTTTTCAATTTTTTTAATCCAACTAAAATCTCATTATTATATTTATCATAATAAAATTTTATTATAATACATCATTTTAATCCTAATAAAATTTTATTATTATACATATCATATTTTAATAAAATTTTTACAATTTTATTATTATATGAATCATTTATTATGAACAATATTACTATTATAATAAATTATTACAAATATATATATATATATATATTAATATAATTGATATAATTATAAAGTTTTAATATAATTATTCATGTTGTCATTAAATAGTAAATTTTTGAAAAGACAATAAATTAGAAAATTAATAATTTAACATAAATTAATGATTTATATAATAGGGAAAATAAATTAAAAATAATTAAGAAAATAATTAAACTTAACAATGTTTAATAATTATATTTCGTTTTGTTTTTTTAAAGTATTAATTGAATAAAAATTAATTTTTTATTCAAAAGTAAGATTATTTTTATATGAATTTAGGAGGATTTTCGGTCTTCCTGAAGCTTGGACTACTGAATTTACAAGGATGTTCGGACTTCCTGGAAGACGAACTTCATACATTGTAAACGTTCCGTATGGCACCCATTACTCTATCTGTTATTTCTGGTCCAAACAACCTTGGAAAGTTGGAACCCAGATCAATCTCTATGGTTTTCTTCTTAACAAGCTCATCCCTCCTCTTTAAACAAGCCTTTTCCTCCTCATCCACTTCTCTCCCTCCACAAGCACATTTCTCCAGCCAAATCCCAATCACTTCCTTGGCAACAGGATCTATGCTATCCTTTATAATCTCCTCCATTCGACCTGATTCCGTCCCGTCATTGGTTTCGACTCGAATCATTATTCTTGTCGGCGAGAGGAGGCTACGAAGATAGAGTGATGAAGTGACATAAGGTTGAACTTCCTTGAGTTTCTCAAGCATTTGTCTGTGACTCTCAAGCTGAGAATCCTCATAGAATGTTTGGAGATAATCAGGATGAAGAACGAGGTCTTTTCGGGGAGGTAAATCGAGAATCAAAACTAGTGATGTCGGACTACTTTGAATGAGTTCGATTATGAAGTTTGGCGCATCGGTTGAAAGATTCAAATAGGCTGAAAGACTTGTTATGTTCAGTGCTGCACCGGTTGGTAGTTTACAATGTAGCCAACTCCCCAATATGAAATCAACCTGAAAAAACATTGCATTGCATTAGCTAAGAAGACTACCTCTTCGTCTCCTCTTCACCAGGCTCTATTTTACAGCAATGGCTACCCTTATAATTTGATAGAGTTGGTCTTAGAGGTGATGCCTCGAGTTAATGGATCGTGCATATAACATGATACAGAACAATTCATTTGACATGATTGATAAACGAAGAACATATTTGACCTGTAGATTGCTGAGTCGACATGACAGACTTTGACATAAACCCAAAAACATCAAACCTAATTTTGTATAGTGTCATTGCACAAATACAGTTATCTGCAGCCATAAATTTTGCGGGAAAACGCAGACATACATCATATGGACTAACCAAGTGAACTGAGCACCAGAATGTTTAAAGCAACTAAGCATTAATAAAATCAATACTGCAATATGATAACAAAGTCATGAAACCTTGACCCCGTTCATCAAATCAAAGGGAATTGAGCTAAAATTTATGGTTTAAAACAGGATCAAGCAAAGAAATCAACCAACTTGTAATTGTAAATTGAAAGATCCCAACAAGAATCAAACTTTTTTGTTTTATATAACAAATTCAGTATTAGATTAGAACCCAAATTCACAAGAACAAGTTCAAAGCAAAAAAAGTGACCAAAGTTTCAAACTTTACAGTATATCAAACAAAAGAGAAAAAATTAACATACAGGAGAAGACTGGTGACCGGATCTAATGTGAAGAGAAGCTTGAGCAGTCCCAGGTTCATTCTGGCAGTGTTGTACGTCAAGTGGGAGAGTACAAGGCAGTAACTGCGAGCCAAGGCGATTCTCTAAAGTGGATACAAGATCAAGCATTAGTTGTCTATGTGGGGAAGAGACGAATGGGAATTGTAAGAATTTCGAACGTCCCTGGTTGTGCAGCTCCATCGTGGCCGATGAATATGAAGCAGCAGAAAATGACGTTCTCGAAGATCTGAATGGAGGGGAGGAAAGCGCAGCAGGAAAGGAGAAGGGAGAGCTTAACATGTGGCAGAAGCTGACGGCCATATTTTATCAGCCACAAGAGAAGCTGCGCTCATGCTGGTATTTATTTCTACCTCAACGCACCGTTTCATGAAATATCTATATAACTCCACAGATAATTTCCAGAGGGAGGTACCGATTTAATTATAATCATACATAATTTTTAAAAAATTAATACACAATTTTAAATCCAATAAATTATTATAATCTGGATTTAATTGATAATCCTTAAATTAAGTAATATTATATTGTTTATTTTTATGAAATATATGAATAATAGGATATTCAATATACATTTCCTTGAAAATAGACAAGTCATAGAGATTGTAAATGAAATATATATGCTATGATTATTATTTCAAATTTAAATCATATAAAATTTTAGATAAATAATAAAATTTTTTAAATATTAATATTTAGCTTTTTATATTTATAATAGATTTGAATGATTTTATTTATTTGATTAATTAATTAATCATGATAAAATGAAAAATACTTGAAATATTTTATGATGGAACTTCGAAGATACTAAGAGATTATCATCCTTTTGAAATTTTTCATAGATTTTATATTCAAATATTTTACGATGAAATAATCATTTTAATGATTAATTATTTTAATAAAATCATGGCAAATGATAATCAAAATAAAATATTAAATATAAGAAAATTGAATAGTGTTTATGTAATAAACAAGTTATAAGTATTCGTAATCATGATGAAATAAAATTTTTCATTTTATGATATGATTTTAGTTGTTTAAAGGATTATAATTACTATCATTATTTGAAGTTTTGAATTGATGGAAGATGGTAATGTTTTTAATGGAATTAAATGATAAATTAGGTAATGTCAATTAATTTAATCAAGTCAAACTTTTGAACTATTTGCTTACACATTTTGTCAAAGCAGTTGAACCAAAATATCACTTTATTATTGATTTGATTGAATCCAAGAAGAATGATTAAAGATAAAGAATGGAATCACATTAAATAGATGGCGGATAATTGTCTATATAGATATATATATGTATATAGATATATATATATATATATATAGGTAGAGGGTGGCTAGAAACAAATAAGATAGCTTGAAAGAAAAGATTATCCATCCATCCATCATTAGTAATTGTCTAAATCTATCCTACACCCTAACTAGCGAAATCAAGAACCGTCATGGTTTCACCATTACATACATGTGTATGTATGTATATACAAACAAAAGGAGTATCATGCAATGAAGATGATAAATATTATTTTTATAGCATTTTTGGAATCTGAGAATCAACATCTATATGCTATATAAGATCCTTGAAAACAACGTGGTGTAGAAGAGATGTTCTACAATGTGTACAAGAATGATCCCCACAAAAATATGAGAGGCTAATGTTGGCTTGCTTGTACGAAATATCCATGTTCTCCCAGCTATAACTATTGGCTTATTCGCCCCCATCCTCTTTGCTTTTCTCACCGATTACCTAAATCTACTTCTTAAACTTTATTCTTTCGCCTCCCTTTATAATTGGTTCCAAGCTTTTCTTTTGATCATCCCCTCCAAATGGGCAACTGTTTATCCATTACTGATGTCTCCAAGAAAAGAAAAGCTTTGCCTGTTGAAACCTCCTTCAAGTTGCCTTCTTCTTTGCCAAGTTGGCCACCTGGTATTATTGTACCTTCTGAATTTCTTTTATTGGCTCTATCTCTTGATTTTTATTGTTTTGCTTTTGTTTTCTGATGTTATATATAGGTCACGGGTTTGGAAATGGAACCATTGATCTTGGTGGGTTACAAGTTTGCCAAGTGTCGTCTCTTAGAAGAGTTTGGTATACTCAAGAAGGAGGACCTGATAATCTTGGTGCTTCTTTCTATGAACCTTTACAAGTTCCTCAGGGATTTTTCATGTTGGGTTGTTATAGCCAATCCAACGACAGGCAGCTTCACGGTTGGGTTCTTGCCGGAAAAGATAATGGCGATGGATCCAGCTTGAAGGAACCAGTTGATTACACTCTAGTATGGAGCAGTGAGTCGTTGAAAATCAAGCAAGATTCCACTGGCTATATCTGGTTACCAATTGCACCTGATGGTTATAAACCTGTTGGCCTTGTTGTCACCAACTCTCCTGACAAACCTTCCCTGAAAAAAATTCGATGCGTTCGATCTGATTTCACCGATCAGGTGGAGAGAGATGTTTGGATTTGGGGACCTGACAAACAAACTGACCCAAATGGTTTCAATGTTTTCAGCTTGAGGCCTGCCATTAGAGGGACTCAAGCTATGGGTGTTCCGTTAGGTACTTTTATTGCACAAACAGGCAATTCTGCTGGAAATCCTGTTTCATTAGCTTGTCTAAAGAATGCGAGCAGTAATTTCTCTTCCATGCCTAATGAAAATCAAATCCAGGCAATTTTACAGGCATACTCGCCAAAGATATACTTCCATCCTGACGAAGAATACCTTCCATCGTCTGTCAATTGGTTCTTCAAAAATGGAGCATTATTGTATAAGAAAGGAGAAGAATCCAATCCTGTTAGAATCGAACCTAACGGCTCTAACCTTCCTCAAGGCGGAGCAAACGATGGTGAATATTGGCTAGACCTTCCTGTAGACGAAAAAGCTAAAGAAACAGTGAAGAAAGGCGATTTACAAGAAACTGAAGTATATCTACATATCAAACCAATGTTAGGAGCAACTTTCACAGACATAGTGATCTGGGTTTTTTGCCCTTTTAATGGTCCAGCCAGGGCTAAGGTTGAGTTCATTAACCTGCCGTTAGGAAAAATAGGAGAACATGTTGGAGATTGGGAGCATTTGACATTAAGAGTTAGCAATTTTAACGGCGAGTTATGGTGCGTTTACTTCTCTCAACACAGCGGCGGTTCTTGGATTGATGCATCGGAGCTCGAGTTTCAGGACGGTAACAAATTCATTGGCTACTCATCGTTGCATGGACATGCTATGTATTCAAAACCTGGTTTGGTTTTACAAGGAAATAATGGGATTGGAATAAGAAATGATACAGCAAAAAGTGGGAAAGTTTTGGATTCTGGAACCAAATTTTCTGTTGTGGCAGCTGAGTATCCAGGCATGGCAATTATTGAGCCACCATGGCTTAACTTTTTCAGGAAATGGGGTCCAAAAATTAGTTATGATATTGCGGATGAGATCAAGAAAGTTGGGAAAATATTGCCTGGAAAACTGAAATCTGCATTTGAAAAAATTATCAATGGGTTGCCAAGTGAAATTCTTGGTGAAGAAGGGCCTACGGGTCCTAAACTGAAAGCAAATTGGAGTAATGATGAATCATAGTTCATAATTGGCAGTTCTATGTAGATTCCTGTTCATAAGACGATGAATTACATGTGTAATATTAAATCAAGTATTCATGCTACGATTCAATAATATCATTCTATATAAATGTTTATAATTTTTAGCAGTAAACTATGTCTTACAATATGAATCCACAAGTAAACTATGTCCTACAATATGAATCCACATCTTGATGGCCTTACTCTGGAATAATTCCCTCGTTGTTCCAGGGGGCGCTGATTATGGTTTCAGGAATGCAACAATTATTCGAAGAGTCAATTTCGCTTTTGGCTTTGCTTGGAGAAAAGAAGGTTGCTAACCATTGCCAAATTCCTCTACCCATTAACATTGTCTGGATCAATGGGAATCTTTCATAATGCATTTTTAATAGCCGAATTGCTCCAATGATCAATCCAGCAATAGAAACACTGCCTGAGATGACAAATAAACCTGCAAAAGGAGCTGGTCCTAAGCTTTGGGTTCCTGGACTGGAATTAGATGGTGATTTTGAGCATTTGGCTGACGAAAGCTTTTGCTTTTCTAATTGTTGAAGTTCTCCTTTCTGAGTCAAATATATAATAGCTTCTGTTATATCAAAAGCCAGAGAAGAACCCCTCGGAAACACCTGCAAATGAAACTAAAAATAAGAACAAATAAACTTAAAATGGTGCATCCTGAAACTTGTAAAGGAAAAATAAAAAGCAAGGAAATTGATGATGTATTGATATTACAAAGCCAAAACCGTTGAGCTTATATGTTGGTCCTGCCATGGCAAAGCCTCTGCAGTATTCTGATAGGAAAAAATTAGCATGAGGAGTGAACATGAAGGCTGCTTTAATATTCCCACTTGAAAGTGATTTAGCAAATTCTTCCATTGAACCTATGATTTTGATGTTCTTTGCTTCAAAATTCAGTACTTTCTCTAGGTACCAGAGAGTGAAGGCATTCCCATCACAGCCAATAGCAGCATTTGTGCTCTTGAGCGAGTCGATATCTGTCACGGACGGTTCAAGTTGTGGATTTGTGAGGATTGTTGTCAGGTTTGCTGTGTAGGTTGAGGTAAGAATAAGAATCAAGAATAACCAAGGTACCAGGACAAGACGAGACAATTGACTTGTAATCCTTTCTCCTGGAAACCAAAGATGATACAGTTAGTGTAGAAGAGTTCACCGATGAATGATCTTACGGAGTATACAGAAGTAGTTGTTTTCCTTACTGTGTGCAAAAACAACTGTTGAGAAAGCAAACCATAACGACGTTCCAATTTGACTGCTTGGAGGACCCCTAAAATCTACATTGGTTCTATGCTCAAGACACCAAACAACAAGACCAGTGAAAACAGTCATAGCTGTCATCAGAAACCACATTTCCTTGCTGAAGGGTTTCAGGAACATCCATGATTGATTCCATTTATCAGATTTCATCGCCACCACCATTACAAGACCTGATTCAATATAAGGCTGTGAAAATTCTACTGATAGTTTCCTGCTTGTTGTTATTAAAATATCTCCAATGGCTGCATCAAAATTCTTCCTCAGAAGAAGAAAAAGAAAGAAAAGGCATAATCAGCAAGTCAGTAAATTCTAGTGCAAATATTCAGGCGGGTTCTCAATCCTGACAGAGAGGCGACCCTGACCTTGTAGGCAAAGTTCGTCCACATGAAACTCGGCAGATTACAGGGTAAGTCGGGTAATTTATTACTAGGAATTCTAGTTTTAGGAGATCGAAAACGAAGAAAGATTAAAAGAAGAGAGAGATTACCTTGTCAGACACCTCCTTTAAAATATCAGAATGAGAACCATGGAAAGGAACCAAGCGGTAGATCAATGGATATTGCAGGCACTTCACGGCAGCTTCGAAGACGTCAATGGAGAATCCGGTGATGAACGTAACATTTTGGTCATCATCGCGGCTTGCTTTCACAAACTGCGAGAATATGGATCTAGCAGGTACTGCAATTCTTTGCTGTTTCTCTCTATTATTTCCATCGCCAGCACCCGTGGTCGTGCATACATTTGAGAACAGAAGTATGAAACTAAAGAATGCGAGGATTCTAGCCATTGTTCTCACAGGGAAAAAAGAATAAAGATTTGTTCTTAGTATGACAAACAGATGTCCAAATTCCTTAAAAAGCTGCAAGAAATCGTGTGTTCTTCTATTTGTCAACGCTTGTGGGTACTTTCCTAGCAATATCTGGCAAAAGTCAAAAGAAGCTAATGAGGAAAATGGATAGCATCACCGGAGAAACTTAGACTGCAACAACTAAATATAATATATACATGAAAATGGAAGATTTCAAACTAAATAATAAAGAAAATATGGCAAAATTCAGGATTTGCTCTGTTTTATAGCTAGATAAACCAACCTTAGGAGTTTGAGAAAGTTGTTACGAAAGTTATTAAGTGGGTTAACCAGAAATTATTACTTTCTTATGATTATTGTAATGTGATTTTCATCTGTTTATTGGAGTAAATAGGAAATCCCACGTTGGTGCAAGTTAGCGATGAAAATGGTTTGAAATTGTAGATTGGAATGAGTCAAATCGCCGTTGATGTTTTGGTATGATAGACTTTCCAATACTCGAGCTGGGTCTCTTTGTGCCCCCATCTTGGGTGACATTCGGATGATTTTAACTGAGGTAGGTTCAGATTTGGATCGAACCAACTTTCTCATGCTTTCGCATTCCAATAGTGATTGGCCCATCAACGTTTGATGGCCCAAAAAGATGGTACATGATTCCATTCCAAGTTTCTTTATGATGCATTCTGGGGCAACACTCAAATGATTTGGACGGAGTTAAGCATACAGGATTGGACACACACTCATGCTTCTGTAACTCGATACTATTTGTTCGTACAAATTCATCACATCGTCCAAATAATCTTACTAGTATAAAACGTACTCCCCATCTCATGAAAGAACATGAACTGTGCAATATAGACCATATTTAGCAACTATAAGCACTTGGCATCTGAAAAGCACTACAAAACATAGGCGTAAGTGTGGTGAACTAACCTGAAATATGAAATCTAAGATGATCATATAAATATGCTTTCAAGATACTATCATATACAAATAATCTCTCATTTTACAGTATATTTCAAACCTTTCACTTCAAAATACAATAAATATGGAAAAGGGTCGGTTTCCTGTGGAGATTGCTCTGTGTATGTTATGGGAGCTGTTGTAAATACCAGCATTAGCTATTCACTTCTGGGCTAGTTAGCCTTCTGCTTCAGGCATGGAGCTCCCCCTTGCCAGTTCAAGTTCATTTCTTGTTTGATTTTGAGTGAAGAGGGTAACCAACCATATCCAAATTCCTCTACCGATTAATATTGTTTCAATATTGGTCCAGTTATTCCAATGCTGTCTGAAGAGGCGAACGACTGCTACCACTAATGCTATTGTAGAAGCACCCCCTGAAATAATGAAAAGTCCTATAAAAGGTTCAGGCCCTAAACTTTGCCTGGCGTTGGTAGCAGATGGTGAAGAAGTCAAGCACTTGATAGAAGAGAGCATTTCTTCCTCCAGGATTTGCAAATCCCCCCTCTCCCTTGTTCTTACAATCGCCTTCGACATGTCTAATGCTAAACGAGAACCCTTTGGAAATGCCTGCAAAAGAAGAGAAGAATAGTATAGAGGAGTGACCTTTTTAAGAGAAATATGGAATTGTATGTATGCAAGATCTTACAAAGCCAAAACCGCCTAAATCAAAGGTAGGTCCTGCAATAGTGAAACCCGTGCAATATTTTGCCAAAAAAACTTTGGCATAAGGCATCAACATGAAAGCAGCTTCAACATTTCCACTTGCTAGAACTTGTGCATAATCATCAATTGAGGGTATATTTCTGATGTTCTTTGCTTTGAACCCCAAAACTCTCACTAAATACTGGATGGACAAAGAATTTCCATCACAACCTATAGCAGCATTTCTCCTTATGAGCTCATTAATGTCAGTTTTAGATGGTTCAACATGGGAATCGGTAACCATGGAAGTGAAGCTTGAGGTGAATGTTGCACTAACTACAAGCATCAGTAATAACCATGGTGCCAGCACTAGATGAGACATACTGTTATTGGGTCTTTCTCCTGCAAATTAATCGAAAGCAAACAAACAGAAAAATGAGTACATGATTGGCATTAAAAATTAAAACTTGATGGCTATTGGCATGATTGTCTTACTCTGTCCATAATACAAAGTTGCAAAAGCGAATGAGAAAGCAATGGGAATCCGTCTAACTGAAGAATCACCAGCCAGATTACTGGAAAGTGAACCACCAGCGTCCTTGAGGTTCTGGTATTCAATTAACCAGATGACGAAACCAGTAAAGAGGCTTGTCCCTGCTAGAAGAACCCACATTCCTGGTGTGAATAGGCTCATGAACAACCAAGTCTGCGATTTATCTGTGTTAGTCCTGACTAGCATCACAAGTCTAGCGTCAGAATATGGCTGTGAGAATTCTATGAAGTTATACCCTTTGGCAGTTATGATTATATCTCCTACGGCTGCATCAATATTCTTTAACAAATAAATAAAAAATCTCATTGGTTAGAATGTCATAACTTGTTTCTCCAAATATCTTATGGTATTCTCATTAGAACATCTGTAGTAATAAAGTTTCAAATAAAACATACGAGCAAAAATCTGACCTTAAGAGCAACCTTCTTGAGGAAATCATCCTGAGAACCATAAAAAGGAACCATCTCATAGTTCAATCAGTAGGGTAGGAGCTTCAGAGCCATTCTAAAGACACTAAGGGTAAACTGATAGATGCTTTTGTGAAACAAGCTTTGTGACAGTTCCATAGATTGGTTGGAAGCTGACCTGACAGAAATTCTGACACGTAATACAAGCTCCGAGCCTGATTCGTTGTAAGGCTGTAAAATTTTTTTCTGCCGTTTCCTTCTTGTAGTTGTTGAAACATCTCCAACTACTGCATCAAAATTCGTGCTCGGAGAGAAAGAATCGGCAGCTAGGTATTTTATAGCGCAAATTTTGAGACCCTGACCTTGCAGACAAAGTTCATCCATACTAAAATCGTTAGCCATTCGAGTCGGATTATGAAGATGTAAAACAGAATTTGATATTAAGAACAAGAATAATAGCTTGGGAGAGGAATAGTGTAAGTTTCTTCTATTGGTTTTCAAATTCTGATACATACGTAAAACTGCTATTAACAGCAGTCTATATATAAACAAAATACATCATGATTTTCTGCAATAACCATGCTTAACACCATGCTGCTTTACTTTTCCACAGCTTTCCTTTTAAAATAAGCAAATAAGACATAATTAAGTAGCTTTAAGTACAATAAACTGATACATCAAAATAAAGGTTTTCCCAAAAAGCTGCCACAGACTACCGCAGACTGCTGCAGATCAACCTTTCCCTTTTAGCAGCCAAAATTACTTTGAAGTTTGAGTTACAATTTTAACTTCCACAACAGATTGCATGATGACTCGATCTCTAGTGTAAAAAGATTTTTTAAAAAAAGAGGAATATTACCTTCTCTGACACCTCTTTTATAATATCATCATAAGAATCACGCATATACATCGGCTGATATTGCAGGTTCTTGATGGCAGCTTCGAAGACATTGGTCGAGAATCCAGTGATGAATGTAACATTTTGGTCTTCGCTGCTGACTTTCACAGACAGCCTGCAGATGGGTCTAGCAGGTACTGCAATTCTCAACTGTTTCGCTCTATTATTTCCATCACCAGTACTTGTGGATGTGATTACATTTGAGAATAGAAGTATGCAACAAAAGCATGCGAGGATATTTGTCATTGTTCTTGTGGAGAATAAAAAAGCTGTTCCTTTGTAAGATAATTAAATGTTCAAAATCCCATTGAATTCAATAATTATCTGGTGGCATGGTGGTTCAGATTTATGAAAAGCTGCAAGAGATCACATAATTTTCTATTAGTCAACGCTTGGGGCACTTTCCTTGCAACATCTTGCAAAAGTCCAAGAAACTAATTAGGAAAACGTTTTGCACCACCAGATAAATCTACCAAGCAACCACATATTATTTTCTTTTCTATTTCACATATGGATCCCATATATAGCCTCAAACTGTAGAAAATATCTTGGGTATCCAAATAAGGAAAAGGATCGTTGTCCTATGGAGATTTCTCTGCTTATTTTATTGTCATAGTTCATATACGGCAAGTTGGCCTTCTGCAAGAGCGGTAGAGCCTCCTCGCCCAATGAAATTCGTTTCTTCTTTGGTTTTGGGTGACGAGGGTAGCCAACCATATCCATAGTCCTCTACCGGTTAATACTGTTTGAATGTTGGTCCATTTGTACCAATGATGTTTCATTAGGCGAACGACTGTTATCAATAATGCTATTTTAGAAGCACCACCGGAGATGATACGAAAGGTTCAGGCCCTAAACTCTGCCTGGCATTTGTAGCAAATGACCAAGAAGCTGAGCACTTGATAGAGGAGAGCATTTTTTGCAATTGCCTCTGACATTTCTAATGCCAAACGAGAGCGCTTTAGAAATACCTGCAGAAGAAGAAGACAAAAAAGAATTATACCCAGGAATGACCTTGATAAGAGCAAAAATCATGGATAAAGGAAGGTGTTATATGCCAGAGCTTACAAAGCCAAAACCGCCTAAATCGTAGGCAGGCCCTGCAATAGCAAAACCTTTGCAAAATTTTGCCAGGAAAACTTTAACATAAGGCGTCAACATGAAAGCAACTTCAACACTTCCACTCTCTAAAATTTGTGCATAATCATCAATTGATGTTATGTTTTTGATATTCTTTGCTTTGAATCCCAAAACTCTCGATAAATATTTGATGGACAAATCATTTCCATCACAACCAATAGGAGCATTTCTCCTTATGAGCTCATTAACATATGTTTTAGACGGTTTAATATGAGAGTGGGTAACCATGGAAGTGAAGCTTGATGTGAATGTTGGACCAACTACAAGCATTAGTAACAACAATGGTGCCAGGACCAAATGAAACAGATAGCTATTGGGTCTTTCTCCTGCAAATTAATTGAAAGCGAACAGGTTTAATAGAATGAGTATATGATTGTCATTCAAAGAGTAAAGCTTGGTGGCTATTCCCGTGTTTGTCTTACTTTGTCCATAGTATGGAGTTGCAAAAGCAAATGAAAAGGCAACTGGAATCCGTCTAGCTGGTGAATCGGTAACCTCGTTTCGGGAAAGTGAACCATAATAGTCCTTGTGGTTGAAAACCAGTGAAGAAGCTTGTGCCTGCTAGAAGAAACCATATCCCTTGTGTGAAAAAGCTCATGAACAACCAAGTCCGTGATTTATCCGTTGTAGTTCTGACTAGCATCACAAGTCTAGTATCATAATATGGCTGTGAGAATTCTATAAATTTATACCCTTATGCGGTTATGACTATATCCCCTACAGCTGCATCAATATTCTTTAACAAGTAAAAGAAATCTCATCAGTATAATATGATTTGTTTCTTCAAATATCTTTTGCTCATTTCATTGTTAATAAATCTGTTATACTAATGAAAAAAGACCCAAGGAACTGGAATCATCCATAGTAAATAGAGTTCAGAATAAGACATATAAGAGAAAAAGATCTGACCCTGAGAGCAACTTCCTTGAGGAAATCATTGTGAGAACCATAAAAAGGAACTGTTTCATGGTACAATCTGTAGGGTAGGAGCTTGAGAGCCATTGTAACGACATCAAGAGAAAATTGGTTGATGCTTTTGTAAAACAGGCTTTTTTGTGGGAGTTCCACAGTTTGGTTGGAAGCCGACCTAACAGATATTCCGACACGTACTCGATCCTTCAGCTTGTCACTAGAAATTTTCCCCTTCATGCCAAACTTCAAGTCCGCATCACGTGAGCTCCTAACCGGTATTCTACGTTCCAAGATAAAGTCTAATAACTTTCAATAGTCAAGAACATATAAAGCCACAGTTGAATGCATCAACAAAAGGTGAAGTAGAAACCTGAATTGATCAATTCTTCGTAGTCAGCAAGTCCATCGCAATAATACTCCAGCTCTGTGTATTTTTAAAGTGAAGTTGTCAACGCATCTCGGCAGCTTTTGAAGATTAAAACAAAAGAGAAAATGAATCATTCTGGTAATCCATCTGTCAGGCCTATTAGATGGAGAAAAATATACGAATGCATGCAAACAGCTTGATCTAACTACAAACATATATGTTTCTGTTGAAGAAAGGAGAAGGAAGGAGAGCAGGCTGCAGTGGGTTATCCCACATCGGGAAAAAGGGAGAAAAAATGGGTCCTTATAAGTCAATCAGCAAACAAACCAAAATGCCAAATGACATTTTGGCGGAAGGAAGGCTCATGCTTAAAGGCCCAATACGCGTGCAGCAGCTCAGCCCATGATGGTGGCTCATCCTGTCTCCAGCCCGTGCTCCTGAGGCAGCCCGTTTTGAGGATGCGGTCCTCAGGTTTGGTCCCAACACTCCCAGCTTCTTGGACCTGGGCCCGCTCCGCTCCAACA
>CANYBF011169646.1:0-12873 GCA_948192965.1 Dalechampia spathulata | reverse complement strand
AGGTTTTATTTCCTAGTTTTCAAAAGTTAATTCAATTGGATTAATAGAAACAAACTAGGTGGCGACTCCACACATATCCCATTTTTCTCAAAAGTTAAAACCTGTAAAAAACCGGAAAAGCCGAGAAACGGATACGTACGCCCACAATACCCGATCGGGTATGTTGCATACCCGAATCAGCCTCTTGACTTACCCGAACGGGTAAGTGGCCAAAATGGCAAAAATGCCCCCAAGCAACCCTAAATCAAGCCTTGAACTGCACCAGGGTGAACCAAGAACACCCGTATAGGCAAAACAGTGATGGAATAGACCCGGTTCATCCCAATCAGTCCGAGAGACTCAAAATTTAGGGTGCGACAGTTACCCCCTGATTCAGAAGAACCTACATGTACTCAGAGCATGTAATTCTTCATGAATCATGAGGAGCACCAGAACAGATAGGAACAAGATACAAGAATTAGAAAATGAAAAAGAAAATCCACTAGGGGTAAGTGGAAATATGAAACAAAAGTGAATATGCGAGGTAAACTCTACTGGGGAAAACAAAACAAAAAGTAAATGCTAAGAACAACCCCACTGGGGAGAAAAGAAATATAGTTGCATGAGATAATCATGATCTCACCAACTAAGACAGAGGTTGCATAGGAGCGGCGCGTCCTACCAACTATGAAAAGAAAGAAGTTGCTGGATCCGCTAGGGATTAACAACAATGATCTCCTAGACGGTCATGATCTAGCGAGAAAAGTTGCATGAGACAACATGATCTCACCAACCCGTGTCAGAAATGCTCTCCTAGATAGTCACGATCTAGCGAGAGAGAGTTGCATGAGAGAACTGGCTCTCACCAACTAGTGTCAGAAATGATCTCCTAGACGGTCACGATCTAGCGAGAGAAAGTTGCATGAGAGAACTTGTTCTCACCAACCCGTGTCAGATATGCTCTCCTAGACAGTCACAATCTAGCGAGAAAGAGAGAGTTGCATGAGAGAACTGGCTCTCACCAACTCATGTCAGAAATGATCTCCTAGACGGTCACGATCTAGCGAGAAAGAGAGAGTTGCATGAGAGAACTTGTTCTCACCAACCCGTGTCAGAAATGAGAGGATCCTCTAGGCGGTCACGACCTAACAGGAATGTTGTAGGCGCCTCTCGTACAGGTAATAAGTTGCATAAGAATGATTTAACCTTACCAACTTGTAAACAGTAAAGTTGCGTAGGGGCAGCCCCCACCCTGACCAACCTGTATGATGTGTGCCTTCTCCTAGACAGTCACCATCTAGCGAGAAGAAAGTCACATAGGAGCGGCGCGTCCTATCAACCTGTATCAGAAAACATCAGATATTTTGAAAAGAAAACAGTCATGGCTTCCTTTTCAAACAGAAATCAGAAATCAGAATTATGGAATTGGAGAACTGGGAGAAAACGATCACGATTTTCTCATAAACTGGGGATTTAGAACTTGTGAAAGTGGGGAAATCATCTTGGGACCCCCTGGAACTGTCCGGCTTCCTGAAAACACTTAAAACAAGCAAGAAAAATCAAATGAATAAAGATACCCGAACGGGTAAGCATGAGAGTGAAACGGGTAAGCAACATACCCGTTCGGGTATGTTGCATACCCGAATCGGTACCAAACATACTCGAACGGGTATGTTGGCTATAAAAGAAGAAAATCACATTTCAAGTTCATTACATGCAGATTCAGACTTCAGACACTCTTCTAAACATTTCTAGGTCAGATTTTTAGGGTTACAGTACTGTTATTATGGCAGATCGACGACCGTGCGAGTCCGCGAGATATAGGGGCGCTGAAACCCCTCACTACGGACTGACACGAGGCGAGCGGGTTCCACTGCTACTGAGCCCCGAGTCACACTTGTCCCAGCGGGCAAGCAGATCAGTAAGCCTTATAATTCTAGTCTTTTGATTTATTCAATTTAAATTTTCAATGCATAAACAGATTTAGGGAATGAACAATAGAAACATCCTTAGGATGCACAAAACTTAGGAACAGAAATCAGTCAGAATACTTATCGAATGTCTGTGCTGAACACAGTCTCGAGGAGCTGTCTCCACGACCGGGAACTTCTCCGGTGTCAGTCGCTGGTACAGGGAACTTCCAGCGGCTGTCAGAGCTAGAGTAGACACCACAGGCTTTGCCCCCTTGCTTGGTTGTTTCATTGACGAGGAGACCCGCAACATATTGTCTGTGCTGACCGCCATGCTAGAGATATGGTGGGACACGACGCATACCTTCCACCTGCCAGTTGGAGAGTTCACTATCACTCCGTCCATCTTCACAGCGATGACAAGCATGTCATGTGTCGGGGCTGAGCTGCCTATGCGGGACATCTCTATTCGTGACAGAGCTCTCATCGAGGAGCTGCTCGGAGTGGCTCCGCAGCCTAGAGGAGACCGGAGGATCAGCTATGAGATTATCTATCATCGCTGGAGGGGACAGCAGCCAGAGGACAGGATTGCGGAGGACCAGTACGCCCGGAGCTTCCTGATGTACTTTCTGGGTAGTGCCTTGTTTGCTGAGTCGGGCGCCACAGCTCATCTGGGATTCCTCCCTGCACTGAGGGACCTAGATAGGGTGCGGGGATTTGACTGGGGTACCCCTACTCTAGCATATATGTATGTAGCTATGGACAGTATTAGCCGAGGTCATAGCCGGCTACTGGGATTCTAGCCCATCATCGAGGTATACGACTGAATTCCTTATTTGATTGGTTCTTTTCCTTGGTTTTTGCTGACACTTTTCTAACCCTTGAGTTTATTTGCAGTAGTATGCTTACAGGACCAGATTCTGTGAGGGACCCGCGGACATGAGAGAGGGAGATCTCCTCTTTCCCGCCATCAGTGCCTGGTTTGGGCCTAGAGCTGGTGCGGTCAGAGACTTGGACCGTCATCGATCCAGACTGAGTGCTCTCATGGAGGATGTGGTAAGTGACCTGCAATCATAAAACAAAAGTTTAGTTTGCAATTTCAATTTAGTTTTCAGATAGTTACCTATTGTTTTGACTCTAGATCCATTTTGCATGGCTGTGGGAGGAGGACAGACTCCCTGAGATTGTGATTGCTGCTCGGGCGAAAAACATGCTTCGCATATTGATGGAGTCTCCTGAGTCTTGAGAGTGGTATCTCGGGGAGAGGGTACTCGGGTCCGAGTTAGGTATGGCAGCCCGTAGGATTTCGGCTGATCCTCCAGTAAACATGTTATGGGGCATCCATCTCTTTCCGAGAGAGCTAGGAGTTGCTATGGCAGGTGAGCCCGCCGATGCTCTATTGGAGGATGGGGATTACCCTCAGTTCATCCGGACGCGTCTGATGTCATATGTGAGGGTAGATCCTCAGGCTCAGGCTCCTGCAGCTGGTTCCTCGTCTGCTATCGGTGGTGCTGGTCCCTCGAGCTCGACAACCACCACTCAGAGAGTTCATCCGAGAGGCAGATCAGGAGAGGCAGACGATATCTTGGCCCACAGGATTGGGAGCTTGACCGTGCCTCCGACTTTCCAGGTGTACCAGACAACTGAGGATCTCAGCGACTACATTCATGTGGCGACCTCATTCCCTCCGTTTCCATTGGAGTTCACTCCCGCCGACTGTACCCTGGTATGTTCTTGACTTAGTCTTTCTGAATTTGCTCAAATTCCCAAAGGTTCTGACTTTGCTTGTCCACAGGTTCCACGAGCTGACCATGAGAGACTCGTCTATCAAATGGAAGGCATCCGGGCAGGCTGGACTAGGAGTAGCCACAAGCTCAGGCACGAGGTCCATGATATAAGGGCCCAACATGCGACTGAGAGGACCCAATATGAGGCTGAGCTGGTTAGGGTCCGTGCGGAGCATGAGGCAGAGATGGCAGGTACCCGAGCTGATATCGACCGCCTGGAACAAGAGGTAGCCATCTTGCGAGCCGACCTGGGTCTAGGATCTGATGATGAGAGTTAGCTCTGTTGTTTTTCTTTGAATTTTTGAATTTTTCTGTGTCTCGGGATTTTATGAGGCAAAACGAACTCTTTATTTAGTAATTTCATTTGCCTTCCATCTGTCTTTATTTCAATACCTGTTCAGAAATTTCACATGAATGCATGAATGCATGTATTAATGAATGCAAACCTAATCTAAAATCTTATCGTCCTGGACAAGCCGTAGATTACGGTTCTGCATCTGTGCTGGGGAAAAGGACCCTGCATCTCTCATCATCTGCACTAACCACCATCTCCCAATTGATAGATCCACTGGATATCTTTCTAGCTGGGTTGACTGCACATGACTGGAAGAAACTGGAGTCTTTCGGGCTACATGCCATGAGTGCTTACCATCATGTGAGGATAGATCATGACCTACTGAAGACTACTGTCCATTTCTAGGATTCTGTTGATCACGTCTTTCGGATACAGGACTTCGAGATATGTCCTTTACTAGAGGAGTTCAGAGCCATTATGGGAGGACACCCGCTGGACCACATGCCACTTGCGGTTCCTCAGATTGCAGAGACTGACCCCATACTGCAGATGGTTTCTCTGTTCGACTTACCATCGAGAGTCGCATATTCATATCTATCATCGAGTCAGGAGCTCATTTCTACCAGCATTATCGAGACATGCCAGAGGAAGGACCCTTCTAGTCCTGGATGGCTCCGAGTTATTCAGTTCTGCGTACTGGGCCAATACTTATTGGCACATTCCAGAGGCAACGTGCATTGCCGAGTACTGTCTGTTTTGACTTAGATGACGGAGGGTCATGATCCATACCCACTAATTCTAGCAGAGACACTGATAGGCCTGGATGAGATGCGACGCACTGGTTGAGACCTTTCGGGAGGTAGTCCTCTGCTTCTTCAGGTACAAATTCTAAACCGCCTTTTCAGGTTTTCAGCTTAGAAGAAAGAATTTTATGCCCTAACTTTTGCATGAGTCGTCTCATGTGAGATTTTCGGCTCATCGGATTTTATTATTTTTCATCAAGACTCTAACTTTTGCCTGAACTGCCCTCCTTAGGGTTTTCAATTCAACGAGTCGCTCTAATTTTTGCTTGAATCGCCCTTTCGGGTTTTCAACTCACCGAGCTTATTTTTCTTTTTCTTTTGTTTTTTTTTCTTTTTTTTTCTTTTTTCTTCTTTTCTTAGATCTGGTTACAGGGGAAATTGGGATTACTGGCGATCCCTTCAGGCAGGCTGAACTGATACACACCTCGCAGTTTCAGATCACGACGGCTATTATCCCCTGAGCAACTGGGTTCCAGTACAGAAGGTTGGCAGTATCACCTCTCCCAGATGACAGGTGACAGAGTTAGGTGGACATGCCCCTGGTGGCGGATCGAGCGTGTCACAGTATCCACTTACGTAGACTGTGTGCCACTGGCAGGCCTTTTCAGATGTTCATTCTACGCTCCCTCGTGCTTGTGCAGATAGTACGGGTCTTCGCAGCTCATCCCCGCCAGATTACCTATATTTGAGGGAGCAGGCATAACACAGAGATTCTTGGATCATCTAGTGCAAGTATGGGCACACAGAGAGCTATCTTTGTATCGTAATTCCCCCTTATCTGAAGTCTCTATTCATTACCGTTAATGGATAGCAATACTGCAACAAGAGTTCGATTTCGACGTCTGGGAAACTTATTATAGAGAGCTGTACTACAGAGAAAGAAATCAGGACTAGTATTTACTTGTAATGACAAAGCAACCAGAATTTTGATTAAATGCATGAACTTATATTCAAATTCCAAACTTGCATAAAAACCATAATGGTATTAACATATGAGATGATCATGTAGCATTTTTCATATTCATTTAAAATGAGCACTGCTTTGTCCAACACCTTGACCATCATGATTAATCAGCCGTAAACGGTTTTCTCATTAATCAACCTGACTCTCTGCCCTAACTTTTGCCTGAACCGCCCGTTTTTTGGGTTTTCAGTTCAGCGGGCTCTTTTCTTTTTCTATTTTGCTCTAACTTCTGCCTGAGCCACCCGTTTTTGGGTTTTTGACTCAGCGAGCTTTCATTTCATTTCATATATTTTTTAGAAGGAAACCCTAACTTTTGCCTGAGAACCCAAGTGGACCTCAGCGGGTTAGACATGAAAGAGCTTCAGCCGATCCCTGTTGATTGGCTCCGAGAACTCATTGCCATCCATATCCGTGAGCTTCACAGCACCTTTAGACATGATTTTCTTGACAACAAAAGGACCTTCCCAGTTGGACGAAATTTTCCCCGAGGATCAGAGATTGCTGTTCTGCACTGCTTCAGCACCAAGTCACCCACTTTCAGTAATTGCGGGCGCAACTTCTTATTGAAGGCCCGGGCTATACGCTTCTGATACAGTTGCATATGAAAGAGAGCTCGAAGTCTCTGTTCATCCATTCTGACCAACTGTTCATATCTCTCTCTTCGCCATTCAAATTCGGGAATCTTAGCTTCCAAAGCAATTCTGAGACTCTTCATTTCAAGCTCAACCGGCAAGACAGCTTTCATACCATACACCAGAGAATAAGGAGTCATCCCCGTTGACATCCTTGTTGTTGTTCTGTACCCCCAGAGTGCCAATGGTAACTTCTCATACCAGTCCCAATAATTCTGCAACATCTTAGCCAAAATCTTCTTTAAATTCTTATTCGCGGCTTCTACAGCGCCATTAGCCTACGGTCGATACGGAGAAGACTTATGATGCTCAATACCATATGCTGTTAATAAGTCTCGAGTTCTGCCCTGAAACTGCACCCCATTATCAGTCACAACATGATGAGGCACACCATACCTACAGATGATGTCCTTTTCAATGAACCGAGCCATCTGTTCTGCCCCCAGCTTGTTAAACGAAGCTGCTTCCACCCACTTAGAAAAGTAGTCAATGGCAACAACTATGAAACGGTGCCCATTAGAAGCATGAGGGTGTATCTCGCCGATGATATCAATTCCCCAAGCTGAAAAAGGCCATGGCAAGGTCAGACTCTGCAGCTCAGTCGGAGGCATATGCTTCAGATCTCCATGAATCTGGCATTCCTTACAGCGCCTTACAAACTTAATACAGTCATACTCCATGGTAGTCCAGTAGAAACCCTGCCTCAAGATCTTCTTGGATAATATGTACCCGTTCATATGAGCACCACACAGACCAGCATGAATATCCTCCATCAACTGCTGCGCTTCTGACTTCGTGGCTCAACGCAAATGTTGCCCATCCACCGTTCTCCGATACAGATCATCCCCAAATAACAAATACTGACAGGCCAGCCGCTGAACTATTTTCTGATCAGTCTTTGAGACAACTTCAGGGTAAACTCCTTCTTTCAGAAACTTCAAAATGTCTACATACCACTCATTTTCACACGTTTCAGTCACCATCACCACTGGATGTGAATGGCATGGAGCTCTGGATGTCGTCAGAGACAGCGACCACATCATTGACTCTTTCGGACCTTCCCATATGGATGCGAGTGTTGCAAATGCATCGGCCATTTGATTCTCACCCCGCAGCAGATAAATAAACTGACATCGAGTAAACATCCGAAGCAAACCCTTCAAGTGAACTGCATAAGGCTTTAGGCACTCTTCCTTAACCTCCCATTCAGCCTTGGTCTGCTGTATGACTAGCAACGAATCACCATAAATCTCAACTTCCTTAACTTTCAGCGCTATCAGGGCTTCGATACCATGGATACATGCTTCATACTCCGCCATGTTATTGGTAATCGAAAACTCCAACTTCATTGCCATTGGAATGATTTCGCCCGAAGGGGTGACCAGTATCACACCGATCCCAGCACCCTGTCTGTTTACAGCTCCGTCAAAATACATTTTCCAACCATTCAGCATAATCATGTCCAAGTGCTCATCAGGAAATTCGAGTTCCCAATGATCAGTCCCCTCGAGGGGTTGCAACGCCAGGAATTCCGCTATTGCCCGACCTTTAATCACTTTCTTCGGCACATACTCGATGTCAAATTCAGACAATAAAACCAACCACTTCTCCAATCTCCCGACCAGTGATGGTGCATTATACAGATAGCGCATTGGGTCATCCTTAGTTACAACCCGAACTTTGTAGCTCTGAAAGTAGTGTCTCAATCTCCGAGTAACCCATACCATGGCCAGACACAACTTCTCGACCCAATTGTATTTCATCTCAGATTCTAAGAGCTTTTTGCTTATATAGTAGACCGAATGCTCAATACCGGCCTTATCTTCCTGAACCATCATTGCCCCCAGAGACGATTCTTCAATTGCCAAATACAGGGTTAGGGGAATGCCAGCTTTTGGCGCTTGCAAGATTGGAGGCGCTATCAGATACTTTTTGATTGCTTCAAAGGCTTTCTGGTAGTTTTCATCCCACACAACCGGTTGTTTCTTTCTTAAAAGGTTAAATATGGGCTCACAGACTGTGGTGAGCTTTGCAATGAACCGGCTGATATACTGTATTTTTCCCAGAAATCCTCGTACCTCTTTCTCTGTTTTAGGAGCTGGCATTTCTTGAATGGCTTTGATTTTATCAGGGTCGACTTCAATTCCCCTGTTACTAACCATATGGCCCAACAGCTTTCCCGATGTCACCCCGAACACAGACTTTTTCAGGTTCAGTCTCAGATTGTACTTCTCAGCTCTAGTGAGGAACTTGTCAAGCACTTCAGCATGAGACGCCCAAGTCAGAGATTTGACCATCATATCGTCGACATACACCTCCACCTCCTTATGAATCATATCATGCAGCAGAGTGGTAGCTGCTCACTGATAAGTGGCACCAGCGTTCTTCAAGCTGAAGGGCATCACCCTGTAACAATATGTACCCCACTCTGTGATGAAGGCAATCTTGATCTTGTCAACAGTCACCATCAAGATTTGATTATACCCGGAAAACCCATCTGTGAATGATTGCATGGCACTGGCCACGGCACTATCTATCAGAACATCAATATGCGTCAATGGGAAATCATCCTTCGGTGATGCTTTGTTCAGATCTCTATAATCCATACATACCCTGACTCTCCCATCCTTCTTTGCCACCGGTACAACATTGGCAAGCTAAGTATGATACTCAACCACTTTAAGGAAATTAGCAGCAATCTATTTGGTGATGTCATCCTTCACCTTTTGTGCCCATTCAGGTCTGAGACATCTCAACTTCTGCTTCACTGGCCTGATCTCGGGGAATGTCAGAATTCGGTGCTCTGCAATCCATCTGTCAACCCCCGGCATGTCTTCGTATGACCAAGCAAAAGCCCTTTCATGTCTTTTTAGTACAGATTCTATTTCTTTTCTCTCATTGACAGTTAAGGCGTTGGACAGATTAATCAATCGTGGAACTTTTTCAGTGCCCAAATTAAATGCATATGTGGATGCAGCATTGATATCAAATATGCTCATGTCATTATGATGTGTATGCATGCTAGAATCAAAATAAAGATCATACAAGTAAGCAAAGTCTGATCTCATTGCATTAACTTTGTTCAGGGTTACATCTTCTTCGAAAATGAAAGACAAATTCATCTCATCAGTGTCATCAGTCTACTTAACAGTCACTTCAGAATCGCCAATTGACTAACTCGTACCGTCCTCGAATAACTTCACCTTGCCTTTCTCTGCAGCAGTGTCCTTTAGCATGGTGACTTGACCCAGAATCATCCTCTCAACATCAGCCAACAGTGTCTTAACAGTCGAACTGGTTGATTCCTTCATAGCAGCGGTCTCCTTTACAAACACTATCTCCTTGTCCCTTCTCCCTTCCATGGTTTTTAGGTCAAATCCTAACCCGAACTTAGTCTGTATCTGCCCGGTGTAAGGAATAGGTTTTGTCATACCCTGCTGATGATGACCAAGTCCAGCTCCTGGCAAGAATCCCATCTTGGAGAACTAGGATGAAATGAAAGCACTGAGTTCATCCTCATAGATGGTTGAAGTCTGAAATCCACTCAACTCAGGGAAACCCGTAGACAAGGAAGAAACCACCAAGTCAGATGCTGCTAGAATAGTAACGATCCCCATATCTGTAGGAAACTTGATCTTTTAATGCACTGTAGAGGAGACACCTTTCAGTGGGTGAAACCAGGGACGCCCAAGCAGCATGACGAATGTAACCGGAATATCCAGTATGGTAAACTCCACTGCAGACTAAATCAGACCAACTATGACCACAGCAGTGAAGGATCCAAAAGCCTTCCGCTTAGAGTTGTCATATGCCCTGATGACTACATCTGAAACCACCAGATCCTCTTTTCGTATACCCAGGGTATTCAACATTCGGTATGGACATACGTTGATAGCAGACCCATCGTCAACCATCACACAAGATATGTTCCTGCCCAGGATCTTAATGGAGATGAACAGAGCTCTATTGTGTAATGACTCGTCAGTGGGCAGATCTTCATCAGAAAAGATCACAGAGTCCTTACTGCTTGACACTCCTAACTGCATAACTTCCGGTACTTGCTCCTTACTCAATAAATCGATCACCTCTGCTGGAGGCATGGCCGCCGAAACAGTAACAGTAGATAAGGCCTCCACTAGCACCCTTCGATGCTCATCTGAACACATCAGCAACTGCCACAAACTCACATTAGCATTGGTATGCTTTAGCTATTCTAGAACCAGATTGCTCTTGGTTGGGGGTACAGCCTCAATCCCTTTCCCGTTTCTTTTCTGTTGTACCTCCTCTGGTTGATACACTCGACCACTCTGGGTTACATGATTGGTGTTAGGAAGAGAAGCCTCATCTTCCTGTGAAATATGAATCTTCTGGGTTGATGATGAAACCCGAGAAATCCATGTTTTCTTATCAGAGTCCTTG
Organism: Dalechampia spathulata; assembly: GCA_948192965.1. Classification (NCBI taxonomy): domain Eukaryota; kingdom Viridiplantae; phylum Streptophyta; class Magnoliopsida; order Malpighiales; family Euphorbiaceae; genus Dalechampia; species Dalechampia spathulata. Next base: position 2,084 of record CANYBF011169646.1, on the reverse strand, counting down.
GGAGTAGCCCCATCCCGCGAACTGGTTAACTGGTCATGTTTAGACAAAGCAGCCTCATCTGTCTGTATATCATCCTCCCCGAATGGATCAAAGATGTGCTCTAGAACAAGCTCCTCATCCGTCTTCGACTCGTCAAAATCCAAAAATGGGTCTATTACCAACACAGCAGCAGCAACAGCATCAGAATTCAGATTATGGGATTTCTGAAAATCCTGAATCAGTATAGCTTCAGCAGCCATCCTGGCAGCCCTAGCATCCTCAGATTCAGCAATCACCGTGACATTCCTCATGATCTCCTCCTCATACCAACATCTTTCAGTCAAAATTGCACGAGCATTCAACATCTTGTTGTAGTTCGATAACGGATTCTTCCTGGTGCTAGGACCCCTCTTCTCTGGGTCCACTATCTTACCAGAATCGATCAGATCCTGTATTCTGATCCTCAATAATCTACAGTTATCAGTGTCATGTCTGTGATTCTGGTGAAACTAGCAAAACAAGCTCTTATCAGCACCTGCCGGCACAGGCCTAATTCTAGCAGGAAAAGGAACGACCAGCCCTTCGTTCTGTAGTTTGCTGAAAATCTTGGACATCGAAATACCCAAGTTCGAAAACTTTCTCAGCTATTCGAGACTGTTAACCTCCACCACTTTCTTTTCCGGCTGTTGAATGAATTAGGGCCTAGAGACTCCCCCAGATGTGAACTTCCGTGCAGCTGGATTATCTTTCTTCTTTTCAGCTTCAGCCTGATCCACCTTAACCCTAAGGCATGCACATCACTGTAATCATGGTACATATGAAACCGCATCTTCTCTAAATAGACTGGCAGTGTACCAGCAACCAGCTTAGCGATCATGTCAGACTTCATTGGCTTAGCTTTAAGCAGAGCAGCGGTATTCATCCACCGGGTAAAATAGTCAATAAAAGATTCCCCCGTCCGCTGCTTAACCATCTCCAGTGTAACCAAAGTAGTCTCAACTCCGGCATTGAACCCATACTGCGCGCAGAACGCTTCACATAGACTCTTCCAACTATCCCGAGTCTGTCTGTCAAGGGCATGATACCAAGTCATAACAGCACCAGTCAAAGAAAGTGGAAAGAATCTCGGCACCATATCCTTCTGCACCGATACTGTACTCATAGAAATCAGAAACTGCTTGAGGTGAGTACGCGGATCACCCTTACCACCGAACTTGGGCAAATCCGGCATTTTGAAATTATCGGGGAGCGGCCCGATAGTATCAACAGCAAACTCATCATCCGTGCCGAAGTCTAACAGTACTCCTTGCTGTTTTAACAAACTCTGAAACTGCCCTAATTTCTGATCAATAGCCTATGCCCAGTCTGACTCAGCAGCATCAGTCGTTCTAGTTTCAGTGACAGTAGGAGGCCTGGGGATAGCATCTTCTAGATCGATGTAATCATTGCAAGGATCATCAACAACCACCTTCTTCCCTTTTTTAGCGACAGTAGCAGCAGTAGTCTGACCCTCAGTAGCCAGATCTTCAACATGATGATTCCCAGATGAACCACCAGCACCCATCTGTAACTCTGTCCACTTATCAGTCATAAAATTCCCAATCTGATCTTGTAATCTCCGGACAAAGTCACCTTGAAGCATCTCTTCAGTAACCCGAGAGACTATCTCATCTATTTTAGGTGTATTAGATTGTGCCATCTCAGGAATAGGTGTAAATGTAGATGATGAAGATGCAGAAGTAGATGTAGACATAACAGGAATATCAGCTCGGACAAGTCTTCCTTGAGAATCTCTGGTCCACGGAGTGCCTATGATGCAGACTGCAGAAAGATACGTCAGCATGATGTGCCTAGGTATGTCAGAATGCATTTGCATGAATGGATGAGGAATGCATCACATAGGATGTATGAATGCCCTAAAATGTCATCTATAAACAGAATAATGTTATGGTTATCACAAAACTGGTTAGCAATGATGCGTGTATGCGTGTTTGACAGAAAACACAAAAATGGTTAGGACATGGTATAAATAAGCATGCCTCCCTCCCTTCCAACCTTATATCACCACGGACATTTGGCAAGTCAATTTCCTAGGTGGGCTCTCA
>CANYBF011169618.1:0-11939 GCA_948192965.1 Dalechampia spathulata | reverse complement strand
ATTTCATGTCATGTTATTTTGCATCTTTGCGCTTTGTTCTGTTTTACGTTGTTCCCGCGGAGAGTTGTTTTGCAGGGGCAAACCAGGAGTTTGGATTAGTGGATTGGATCATGAACCCGGGACTCAATCGAGGCCCAATTTAGTGGACTCCGACGAGGCGATTCTGGAATACTTGAAGATCTTTTCTATTTATGCATTTTATTCTATTTGGTCGGGTTGTATTAAATGCCCGTGTTTATTTGTTTCCATTTGGTCGGGTTGTATTAAATACCCGAGCTGCTTTTATTTTCTGTTTTATTTCTGTTTTATTTCCTGCTTTTATTTCTGCTTTTATTGCTTTCATTCGTGCTACGTGTCTTTTGCTTCCTTATGCCATGAAACCGGACTTAAGTGAACTTCAACCTAATTGTGTGACTTGCGCTTTTATTAAAACCGGATAAAGTGAAGATGATAATACGGAATACGAATAAAATTGAAATGCCGAACCCAACTCTGAAGAAATTCGGGTTGCTTTCCAACACAGGAAGGCTCGGGTTTACTTTTCCTGGTTTGTTTAGTTGCTCAATTGAGTTGGTTAAATAAGCCGGGTGGCGACTCCACAACGTTTTCTCGACGCGATCTGTCTAGTTCCTGTAGTACTTCAGGGGTCTAAGCTTTCGAGAGCAAGCACCACGGCATTTCACGCCGAAAAGTGTGCAGCGCTCCCACGTCTGGGATGCTCTACTCTCACAGTGGCAACTCCACTGGGGACACCGTCCTAGACATTTCGATTCGAAAGATTCTGTATTATCGTATTCACTTGTTTGGTCATTAATAAAAGCATTTTCATTTGTTTATCTAGGTTGCTAGTTTCACGACCATTCTGCATATTCCCTTTGGTCCCTTTTAAACCCCGACGCGCTAGGTCATTCGGACGACTCAGTCGAGGCCCAATTCAGTGGATTCCAAAGTGATAGCCGTGCATGCATGGACTCTGGAGCTCCTCAAAGCCCTTTTATGCATTTTATTTCTATTTGGTCGGGTTGTATTAAATACCCGAGTTTATTGCTTTCATTTGGGTCGGGTTGTATTAAATACCTGAATTGCTTTATTTTCTGCCTTTATTTCCTGCTTTATTTTCTGCTTTTATTTCTGCTTTTACTGTTTTCATCTGTGCTACATGTCTTTTGCTTCCCTATGCCATGAAACCGGACTTAAGTGAACTTCAACCTAATTGTGTGTGATTTGCGCTTTTATTAAAACTTAATAAAGTGAAGATGATAATACGGAATACGAATAAAATCGAAATGCCGAACCCGTTCTCTGATGAAATTTGGGCTGCTTTCCAGCACAGGAAGGCTTGGGTTTACATTTTCCTGGTTTGTTTAGTTGCTCAATTGAGTTGACTGGATAAGCCGGGTGGCGACTCCACGTTATTTTCTCGACGCGATCTGTCTAGTTCCTGTAGTAACTCAGGGGTCAATATTCGCGAGAGCAAGCACCACGGCATCTCACGCCGAACAGCGTGTAGCGCTCCCACGTCCGGGATGTGCTACTCTCACAAATACATAACGTGTTTCATGTTTCTATGCTTCAGAGATATAGGTTGGATGCATCACATGTACTTCCAACAGAAGTTATCAAACTTCAATATGATCTTATGTATAATGAAGAATTGGTGGGTATTCTAGCTAAAGAAGAGAAATAACCAAGAAACAAGCATATTCCTTTAGTAAAAGTGTTATAAAACTATCATATAGGTCAAGAAGCAATCTAGAAATGAGAAATAGATATGAGATAACAGTACCCTAGTTATTCACAGATTAGTAAGATTTAAAATTTGGGATGAAATTTTTTTTAGAGGGAGAGAGTTATCACATCCACTTTAGGTATCATTAATTACGATCGTAATTATGTTTAGTTATATTTTTAAATTATAATGGTTAAATTATTAGAATAATTATTAATTAAATAAGATTGATGGTTGATAAATATCATTAATGCTTAAATTATTTCATTATAAATATAGATATTAATTTTGTTAGTAAAGAAATAAAAGTATATTGATAAGGTAATTAAGAAATGATTAATAGGGGATAAGAGTAGTGATAAATGTTATAAAGAATATAGGTTTACATTATTTCATAATTAATTAAATAACTAGACTAAAGTGGAATAAGAAAAAAAATAAAACATTATTTAATTAAGATACCACTTTATTTAAATGAATAAATAAGGTATGAATATTTAAGTTGTTATAAAAGTTAATTAATGAGTTAAATGATAATTACCTTGAAAGATTAATGAATTTAAAGGCATGATTGATTAAGGTCGATAAATGTGCAAATTAAATTAAAGCATTTAGTTGAATGCATGTATATATGTTGTGATATACACATAAAAAGATATATGAACTTATATAAGGTTGGGTTGGTAATTACATAATTACTTTGCTTTGTAATGAAAGTGGTGGATAAATTACATTTAAGAAAGAAAGAAAATGGAATTGTAAGAGAGGGACACTAAAGGATAATTAATGTCATTTAAGGGTGCTAATGAATGAACCTTTCTTAAGTGGTAAGATTAAGATTATGAGAAAACTCCTTAAGGAACCCAGAAGGATTGGAAACCGCCTAAGAACTTAAGATGCTCTTATGGAAATAAAGAAGGTTTGAATAACTTATTGAATTGATTAAAGCGTGGCTTGGTTATATGTATATTGATGAAACTTGATTTGGATTAAGAGGAGAGCTTGTTACTGAAAGAACCATCTACAATCATGTAATTTAAGGTAATTGAAAACCTTATATGTGTGCCACAGATAGATAAGTACCTGGTTGAATAACATGTTACATGGTTGGTTTTGAACAAAAGTAGAAGGGTGAAGATAAGGATAAGATATGTATGTATTAAAAATTTGATTATTGAGTGCATTAATGTATGATGTACATGGTATAGATTAATTGAGCTAAGAAGGGAGCTTCTTAAGTTATAAGTAGATTATAAATTATTCCTTAATTAATGCTAAATATGAGACAAGGATTTATATATGAATAAAATAGTTTTATATCATGATAATGAAAGTATTTTAATATTACAAATACTATGCTTCTTTTCTTGTAGTTATGGACCAATGAATATATGTATTAAGTATTTAGAATTGATAAGTACATGTAATTTAGGTAATGCAATATTGTTGTAGGGACATTAAACTGAGGACTATAAACATGAATTGTAAACCATTTAATTACATCCTTTTTCTAATGTGACTTTACATAGCATTTAAGGAATTATTCATGTTTATTTAAAGGCTGGTATACACATATAATAGGGAACAAAATTGAGGTAGATCTTCTTAGAAGTTAGCCTACCATGATATGTTAATATTGTACTTAATTTAGTTAAGGACTTGGGTAGTTGTGTACGCATTAACATTAGAAGCTATTGGACCATAATTCCCGTTAATAATTATGGTCTCCAAACTATAAATGTACTGACTTACTTATGTAATTGGCATTGATAATAAGCAATTGGAAATTTGACTTTAAGTAGCCTATAGGACAACATTTATGCACACACCAAAATTGATCATGCACTTAAAATCTAATACAACTCCACTTAAGAGGGAATAACTATTTATAAGTTGAAAGTATGTCATAACTAGCAACATTTTTATTCTTCATTTACATGAGAATATATATAAATATTTGTTAAATTATATGTGGATATGAAGGGCCAGTTGATTGCATCTCTCATTAATGGAATGGTACATTAATTTATGGCGTAAGGAAATGAAAAAGTTGAATTTCGTAAGTATGATTACCATTGAATTAAGTTGGAAAAAATTAAATGAATTGATAACTTTAAGGCCTTATAAATGTGTATTTTTACTTACAATACAACTAAAACTTTAATGGATCGAATGAACACTTTTAGGTACCTGAATTACATTTAGAGATAGGGTTATATTCCATGTTAATAATGGTTTAGTTGCCATATATAGAATTATGTGAAAGTATATTGTTCAAGGTGCACCAATCAACAAATTGGATAGATATCCCTTATAACAACAATCATCCAAAAATATAAATAGACCAAATACATATCCTTTCCCCTCCTTTGTAATTAGTTATAAGTCACTCATATTACTAGGATAAATTAGACATCAATATAATATATGTACTTAACCTACTTATAGTCATTTAGGCATATTAAGTTGACTCAATATGTACATAATTGAATTAGTTTCCCCTCTCTATTAAATACCAAACATCTTATGGACTAAGATAAAGCAAAGAGATATTGAAGAGGTGGACAAAAAATGTATTAAATACAGCGAAGTGATGATCCAATAGAGTAGGTATAAGAACACTGCTCATATTTATATCCAATACATTAATATGAAAAGTGAGCATGATGTTAGAACTGGTTAAACTAAGTTGTGTTGTATTGTCAAATGGTTGCCCACATTTATTGAATATGAGATTATTAAAGATATGATTCTATGTAATTTATTATAATGCATAAGTTTAAAGGGGTATATGATTTCACTAGAATTATTGTCATGCCCAGCCCATACCTGGAGTAACATGCTCCCGTAGCATACACAACGACCTCCCGTATGGGAAACCGTTATATACACTACAAAGGATACCTGAACCTGTATAAATATACGTCGTATGGGGACAACAGATAATATGGTGGTGAAATCTGTAAACAAAACCAAACATAACCCTGGATAACAACTTACATTCAATTGAATGAAAATGTCTATAATTAAGTATATTCATTAATATACCAAGGTTCTGGTTACAAAAACTGTACAAACCACCACCAAACTACAAATACATTACTGCCTCTTTCCTAAATACAAGCTACAATACAAGACCACAAAAAGAACATATGCTCGGCTGCTCCAGACTACCTCGAGACAGGGATTCGCTGTTGAATCCGCCTCCCCGCTGACGTCAACAATCACTGCTCTGGGCCTTCTGCCGTAAGCTCGGAACCTGCGATCATCAATTGATAAACGCTAAGTCGAAGACTCAGTGGTACTAGCTATCATACACACGGAAAACATAAATAAACATGTCAAATAATAGGCAATACGATGCAATGCTATGTTGCCCCATTTCTGTTCCTGTTCTGTACTCACTTCCCTCTTTCCTTTTTCCCTTATTGTGCATAATATATTCTCATACTGGATCCCTATGTACCGGTACTCAACTCCCAAAGGAGGACAACTGTAATCCTGGCCTGTAGGCCCCTTTGTTATGCCTATGTCTCGAGACTCAACTCCCGTAGGAGGAAATATAATATACGATTCCATTATGGAATCCTGAAATATATGATCCAGCATGCCTTTCCTCATTTTCTCTCGCTCTATTTAGGCATTCACATTCCCAAATGTCATGAATATGCTAACATGCGAGAGTACCGTATATAAACTCAAGTAGAAATCATAAAACTTTACACATAACAAGCTCATAGCATCAAATCATAAGCAAATACGGAAATTCAATCCCCAATCATCATTTACTAAGCCATACCTGGCTTAAAAGCAATCAAAGAAGCAAAAAGCATCTCAAGAGAAACTAGCACTAACTAGTACTAACCTGCTAGAAGTAAGGCTGCTAAGGTCTGAGCACGTCTCCAAGCTTCTAATCTTGTAAAACCAACTCTGTTCGGCTTAATTCTCTGAGGAAAAACAAGCTCTAGGGGTTTAGGGATGTTTAGGAAGGGTTTAGAAAAGAAAAGGGAAAAGTAACCTAAAGAAAAAGTAAGGTTTAATCCGTTTAAAACGACCTTAAAAGTCACATACAGCCGTACCAAATACCCGTACGCCCGTACCAACCTAAAAAGCCTGACAAACTCAATTTCTTGCGAGCTGAGGTACGGCCGTACCACATTTGGTATGCCCGTACAACCCCAAAGTTACTGACAAACCTAAATTCTTGTGAGCTAACGTACGGCCGTACAACCCTCTGGTACGCCCGTACGACCTCCAGGACCTCAATTCCCCTGTTCCCTCAAGCTTGGTACGCTCGTACGGATATCCGTACGCCCGTACCGCATGCCTAAAATCAAGACATGCCTAATTCAAAGCCCCTAACTCAACCGAAACCTGTAAGAAACACTCTAAACCCCATCCTAACACAACAAACTCATTGTCCCTCATCCAACCAAGAAGTCACACTTCCCAATAAGGCAACAGTGTCACATAATACCATCACAAGTACAAGCATACATACATATATATATGAATACACATCATCAATGCATAACAAAACTCATACACATACAAATCTCTACCCGTATCCTAGCGTACAAACTACTAGGGTCTCAACTAGGGGTGTAACAACTCTCTCCCCCTAAAAAGAATTTCATCCCGAAATTAGAACGAAACTTACCAGAAAATAAATGAGGATATTGTTCCCTCATCAGAGCCTCTCACTCCTAAGTCGCATCTTGACCTGTGTGGTGATTCCACAAGACCTTAACCAACGGTATCCATTTGTTCCTTAGTTGCTTAACTTCTCAGGCCAAAATCTGAATCGGTTCCTCTGAATAGGATAAGCCTGGTCTCACTTCAATCGATTCTACAGAAATCACATGCGTAGGATCCGATCTATACCTCCTTAACATAGAAACATGAAATACATTATGAATCAGGTCCAAATCCGGTGGCAAAGCTAACCTGTTCGCCAACGGACCTACTCTCTCAAGTACCTCGTACGGACCAATGAAACGAGGACTTAGCTTACCCTTCTGATCGAATCTCATAATCTTCTTCCAAGGAGATACCTTCAGAAATACCTTATCCCCAACTTGATACGTGATGTCTCGCCGCCTTAAATCTACATATGACTTACATCTATCCGACGTGGCCTTTAATCTCGATTTAATCAGCTACACCTGATCTTTGGCCTGCTGAACAAGCTCAGGCCCAATTAGGCGTCGTTCACCAATCTCATCCCAATGCAAAGGCGTCCTACACTTACGCCCATATAAAGCCTCATACGGTACCATTTGAATACTCGACTGGTAACTGTTATTATATGTAAACTCAATCAAATGCAAGTACTGATCCCAGCTACCCTCCCACTCTAGAATACCGGCACGTAACATATCCTTAAGAATCTGAATCACCCTCTCGGACTAGCCATCGGTCTGGGGGTGAAAAGTCGTACTGAAATGTACTTTCGAGCCCAAGGCTCTCTGGAAAGCACCCCAAAACTGCGAAGTAAATCGAGGATCTCTATCTGACACGATAGACGACGGAATCCCATGTAACCGAACAATCTCTCTCATATACGGCTCAGCTAACCTCTCTAAGCCGTAATCCATCCTTACAGGGATAAAATGAGTCATCTTAGACAATCGGTCAACAACCACCTAAACTGCATCGTGCTTAGCTTGCGTCAACGGTAACCCTGTAACAAAATCCATTGTGATCCGATCCCATTTCCACTCTGGCATAGGCAAGGGATTAAGTAATCCAGCTGGTACCTAATGTTCCGCTTTCACTCGCTGACAAATCAGGCATTTCCGTACATAATCCACTATATCTTTCTTCAATCCAACCCATCAATAGTACTGTTTCAAATCCTGATACATTTTCATACTCCCAGGATGATAAGCAAATGTCAAACTGTGGGCTTCCTCTAAAACCTATCTCTTCAATCCCTCATCTTCCAGAACATACAACCGTGTCCCGGGTCTCAAACTACCATTCTCATCCACGGTAAACAAGGTAGTCTTACCAGACTGCACCTTCTGTAACTGTTTCTGATACTCTGCATCAATAGCTGCACTTCTCTATATCTGGTCTGTCAATAAAGGCTTAACTTTCATCTGTAACTGTGCCAGAATACAATCAAACTGTAACGTCAAAGTGGCATTCAACTGTCGCATCTCATACACCAAAACCAATGAAGATTGCCTCAAGCCGGCAAACATCTTCCGACTTAAAGCATCGACAACTGAATTAGCCTTCCCTGGGTGGTAATCAATTACACAGTCGTAATCCTTAATAAGTTCAATCCAGCATCGTTGCCTCAAGTTCAACTCCTTCTGCGTACCTAGATACTTCAAACTCTTGTGATCTGTGTACATCTAGCAAAGCTCACCGTATAAGTAATGTCACCAGATCTTAAGAGCAAATACAATCGCTGCCAATTCCAAATCATGTGTGGGATAATTCTTCTCGTGAGGTTTCAATTGCCTCGAAGCATAGGCGATCACCTTTCAATCCTGCATCAGAACACATCCTAGACCATTCAATGAAGCATCACTGTAGATCACATACGCTTGACCTGAAGTAGGTAGCGTAAGAACTGGAGCTTGCATCAGACACTCCTTCAACAGCTCAAAACTCTTCTGACATTCCTCCAACCAAATAAAAGGAACGTCCTTCCGCAACAACATCGTCAAGGGCAAAGCAATCATGGAAAATCTCTTAAAAAACCTCCGATAGTACCCTGCTAAACCCAAGAAACTGCGAATCTCACTAACATTCCTGGGTGCCTGCCAACTAAGCACAGCCTCTACCTTACTCGGATCCACTCCGATCCCTTCTGCCGAGATCACATGTCCCAAAAATGCTACTTGATCAAGCCAAAACTCGCACTTCGATTGCTTACCAAATAGCTGCTTCTCCCTCATCCGTTCAAGCACTAACCGCAAGTGATAATCATGCTCCTCATGCATCTTAGAATAAACAAGAATGTCATTAATGAATATGACGACAAACTGGTCCAAGTAATTAGAAAATACCATGTTCATGAGTGCCATGAATGCTACTGGTGCATTTGTCAACCCGAACGGCATTACCAAAAATTCATAGTGGCCGTACCGAGTCCTGAACACCATCTTAGCTATGCTACCTTCTTTCACCCTTAGCTGATGATAACCTGATCGTAAATCGATCTTAGAAAATACAGCTGCACCCTTAAGCTGATCAAACAAATCATTGATACGCAGCAACGAGTACCGATTCTTAATCGTCACCTTATTCAGCTATCGATAGTCTATACACATCCGCATAGACCTATCCTTCTTCTTCACAAACAACACCGGCGCACCCCAAGGTGAAATACTCGGGCAAATGAAACCCTTATCCAGCAACTCCTGTAACTGCACTTTTAACTCCTTCAATTCCATTGGAGCCATATGATAAGGAGTTATCGAGATCGGTTCTGTACCTGGTGACACTTCGATTTCAAATTCCACCTCTCTCTCTCAGGCGGTAACTCTGGCAACTCCTCTGGAAACACATCAGGGAAGTCACACACCATCGGAATCTCTGCTAACTGAACTCCCTTCTATCTCACATCTGTCACATTAGCTAACACCGCCTCACAACCCTATAACAGTAACCTCCGAGCAGCCACAGCTGTCACTAGCCTTGCTGTCACTGACGGCACATTACCCTTGATCATAATCGGGCCCTGGTCAGGAGATTGTAGTGTCACTGTCTTTCGTTGACAGTCCATCAACGCACCGAATCTAGCTAACCAATCCATACCCAAAATAATGTCATATACTCGGAAGGGCATCTCTACCAGGTCAGATAAGAAACAGACACCCTGTATCATCAAAGGACAACACTTAAACACTCGTTCCACTACCACATCTCTGCCTAAAGGGCTAGAAACCACTATCCCATAGCCTAACCCCTCACTCAACAACCCAATCAACTGAGCAAACCGTAAATCAATATAAGAATATGATGAACCTGGATCAAACAATACTAAAGCATCATGATCAAAAATAAGAACATTACCAAGCACCACATCCGCTGCTTGCTACTCCTTGTGGCGCACCAAATTATAAACTCTAGCAGGATCCCCAACAACCTGATTAACGGACCCCTGACTGGCACCACGACCTCCACTATCTCGGCCTCTTCCCCGGCCCCTACTTCGCTCCGACCCTTGAGAACCAACAGAGCTAGGTCTCTGCTGCTACTGCTGTCAAACCTCACCCTCAACAACAGGATGAACTGGCCCACCGGACCGCTCTGGGTACTCCCGGGTAAAATGACCCGCACCGCCACATCTGAAACATGCCGTACTACCCGCTCGGTAAGGTCCATAGTGAGTCCAACCGCATAAGCGACAAGCATACGATCCAGCACTTGTACTACCGCCATAAGAAACAGGTCTCCTACTCTGTTCTCGCTGCGGTGGCATCGGTCGCATATCCACCGGCCTAGGAGGAAAAGAACTCCTGAACTTGCCCCTCTTCGAAGAACTCGAAGAAGAACCCGATCCTTTAAACGACCTCCTCATCGACTCTTGTCGAGCGTCCTCCTCAAGGATCGTCCGCTCGAGATCTAAAGCACTAGCCATCAGAGCTGAAAAATCATCGTACTGAGAAATCTACACAAATGCTCTGAGTCGAGGATTCAAGCCCTGCTCGAATCGCTTACACCTCTCTCGTCCAGACGGAAGAATATGAGTCGCATAGTACGCCAATCGAGTGAACTCCTTCTCATAGTTGGCGACAGATAAATCTCCCTGTTTCAGCCCCAGAAATTCCTGTAACTTCTGATCAGTATAGGCCGAAGGCACATACTTCCACCGGAATTCCCTCTGAAGATCAACCCACGTCAACACGGGCGATTCAGCTAAACTCTGTGGAACCGTCTTCTACCATTCATATGCGTCCTCCTGCAGTAGCGAGATGGCATACTCAAACTTAGCCATCTCCGGACACTTCAATTGGTGCAACACCCTTTGTGTCCATTCTAACCATACCTCCGCTACGTATGGATCAGTCGTACCAGTGAAATCCGTGGCTCCATACGATCTCAACTTCATAAAGTCCAACTTATACTCCTCCCTCTGCTCCACTAGAGGTGGGGTAGGAACTGCAGGCAACGTCTGACTCTGTGCCTGAAGAAACCGCATAAACTGGGCAAACTGAGTTGCCATCGGGTCAATAGTCGAAGCCTCCGCCTGCCTACCCGCGCGCTCTCCCGGTCCTGAGGAACTCTCTTGAGGATTAAAGTTATCCCCGCCTTCCTCACCAACATTTACACATCTATCCGACATCAAACCTAATCTGAAGCATATAAACAAGAATCCTATGGTTAGCATTGGTCAAGGCGAGCAACACTCCTTTAATGTAGCTTAACAATCAGAGGCAGTAACTCTAACAAAGACACGTCGAGCTAAGCCATAGCTCCACACCCTACGAACCATAAACCATAGCTCTGATACCACTATAACATGTCACGCCCAGCCCATACCTGGAGTAACATGCTCCCGTAGCATACACAATGACCTCCCGTATGGGAAACCATTATATACACTACAAAGGATACCTGAACCTGTATAAATATACGTCGTATGGGGATAACAGATAATATGGTGGTGAAATCCGTAAACAAAACCAAACATAACCCTGGATAACAATGTACGTTCAATTGAATGAACATGTCTATAATTAAGTATATTCATTAATATACCGAGGTTCTGGTTACAAAAACTGTACAAACCACCACCAAATTACAAATACATTACTGCCTCTTTCCTAAATATAAGTTACAATACAAGATCACAAAAAGAACATATGCTCGGCTGCTCCAGACCACCTCGAGACAGGGATTCGCTGTTGAATCCGCCTCCCCGTTGACATCAACAATCACTGCTCTGGGCCTTCTGCCGTAGGCTCGGAACCTGCGTTCATCAATTGATAAACGCTGAGTCGAAGACTCAGTGGTACTAGCTATCATACACACGGAAAACATAAATAAACATGTCAAATAACAGGTAATACGATGCAATGCTATATTGCCCCATTTTTGTTCCTGCTCTGTACTCACTTCCCTCTTTCCTTTTTCCCTTATTGTGCATAATATATTCTCATACTGGATCCCTATGTACCGGTACTCAACTCCTGAAGGAGGATAACTGTAATCCTGGCCCGTAGGCCCCTTTGTTATGCCTATGTCT
>CANYBF011169073.1:0-17259 GCA_948192965.1 Dalechampia spathulata | reverse complement strand
GATTATTATATGTGAAATTGATCATTATTGATATTCATACCATGACGTATATATGATGGTATTGAGAATGATAATTAATCAATGCATTTATATGAATCATGATGATGATGATAATGATGAATTATTGATGTTGACTATGATGATGATATTCGTAGCATGTTTATTACATTATGAAATAAACATATTGGTGGTATAACATGCTTAAATGAGATGATATACATGATGATAATATAAATACATGAAGATGATATGTAAATAATATGATATATTTGATGCAAGATAATCATATGTGATAAATATGAATGAATTATGATCTGATATTGTAGAAAATCAATTAACTATTGATATACCTTGGAAATGTTAGAATTAATATTCTAAATGAATATTGGTAAGCTGATACTATGATATTCTGGTTTATATAATTTGTTTTATATATGTGCTATAAATGATTATATTTCCTATGTTATGTGTTTAAGCACCACTGAGTTTTATACTCAGCATTCGTCATTTGATGAACGCAGATTAACAGATGAAGGTGAGCATAGATTCTCAAAGAACTAATTCAGCAGTACTCTGAGGACAAGGACTTGGATAGGAGCAATTAAATCGATTAATTAATTTAAATTAATATGTCAAGCAGTAAATGTATGAATGTATCACAGGGACTAGACTTCCGCAATAATTTAGAATGGCGCATCTGTAAATATTAAACAGGTAAATAATCAACACAAACATAAAAAAAATTCATACGAATCCCTTGTAAATTAATTAGTGTTTTCCAAGTATTGGAAATCATTAATTATTTTACGGGAGCATGTCGCGGTGTAAGACGTGACAACATGCCCCAAAAATGTTACTTGCTCAAGCCAAAAGTCACACTTGGACAACTTCCTGTACAATTGCTTCTCCCTCAGTCATTCCAACACCAATCATAAGTGGCGATCATGCTCCTCTTGCGTCTTGGAATACACAAGAATATCATCAATGAACACTACCACAAACTAGTCTAGATAATCAGTAAACACTATGTTCATCAATGCCATAAATGCCGTAGGTGTATTTGTCAACCTGAATGGCATCACCAGAAACTCATATTACCCATATCGAGTTCTGAACGCCGTCTTCACCATGCTACCTTCTTTCACTCATAGTTGATGGTAGCCTGATCTCAGGTCAATCTTAGAAAACACTGCCGCACCCTTAAGCTGATCAAATAAGTCATCAATACGTGGTAAGGGATATCTATTCTTAACCGTCACCTTATTCAGCTATCTATAATCTATACACATCCGCATAGAACTATCCTTCTTCTTCACAAACAATATAGGTGCACCCCAAGGCAAAACACTTAGGCGAATAAAACCCTTAGCCAGTAACTCTTGCAGTTGTACCTTCAACTCCTTCAATTCATTTGGTACCATTTGATAAGATGTCATCAAAATAGGTTCCGTACCCGGTAACACCTCAATCTCAAATTCCACTTCTCTTTTCGGTGGTAACTCTGGTAATTCCTCTGGGAACACATCAGGGAAGTCATACACAGTCGAAATCTCTGCCAATAGTACTCCCTTCTATTTCCCATTAACCACATGTGCCAATATCGCCTTACAACCCTGTAACAGCAACTTTCGCGTAGTTACAGCTATGACTAACCTCGCTGTCATTGATGGCACGTTACCCTTAATCAGAATCACCTCTTGCTTGGGATGCTAAAGGGTTACGGTCTTTTACTGACAGTTCAACACTACACCATACCTCGCTAACCAATCCATCCCCAGTATAATATCATACTCATGAAATAGCATCTCCACAAGGTCAGACAAGAAACATACACCCTGAATAATCAAAGGACATCACCTATAAACTCTATCAACTACCACGTCTCTACCTAGTGGGTTAGAAACCACTATCCCGTAACCTAACCTTCACTTGACATAGCAAGAAATTGAGCAAAACCTGTATCAATATAGGAATGGGAAGAACCCAGATCAAATAACACCAAAACATCATGTTTAGAGATAAGAACATTACCGATCACCATATTGGATGCCTGTTGGTCCTCGCGACACACCAAATTATATACTCTGGCAGGAGCCTCAACAACTTGATTCACAGACCCTTGACTGGTGCCATGTCCTCCTCCATCTTGACCTCTACCTCAGCCTCTACCTCTCTTCGAACTCTGGGAACCTTCAGAACTAGCCCTCATTGCCAGCTGCTGCTGTTGAGCCTTAGAAACAGAAATAGTAGGTATTGGCCCACTATAATGCTCTGGACACTCCCTGGCATAGTGACCAGCACCTCCACACCTGAAACATAAGTTACTGCCTTTCCAACAAGCCCCATAATGAGTCCGACCATAAGTACGACATAAACTCAATCTTGTACCCGTGTTGCCACTAGAGGAAGTAAATCTCCCACTCTGCTCACGTCAGGGTGGCATCGGTCTCACATCAACTAATCCTGGAGGAAAAGAACTCCTGAACTTGCCCCTCTCTAAAGAACTCGAGAAAGAACTCGGCCTTTTGAACGGCCTCCTCATCGACTCGTACTGAGCATTATCCTCCAACATCGTACGTTCTTAGTCTAGCGCATTAGCCATCAGGGTGGAAAAATCCTCATACTGAAAACCCTGAACTAATGCCCTAATCCAAGGAGTCAAGCCTTGCTCAAACCTCTTATAACTCTCCCGGCTAGTCGTCAAAATATGAGTTACATAATAAGCCATCCGGGTAAACTCCTTCTCATAATCGGCCACTGACATATCCCCTTACTTCAAACTGAGGAACTCCTACAACTTCTGGTTAGTATAGGTAGACGGTACATACTTCCGATGAAACTCCCTCTAAAGATCATCCCAAGTCAACACTGGAGGGTCAGCCATGCTTTGTGGAATGGTCTTCCACCACTCATATGCATCCTCTTGCAATAATAAGATGGCATACTCAAACTTTGCCATCTCTGGACACTTCAACTGACGTAACACCCTATGTGTCCACTTTAGCCACACTTTGGCTACATAAGGATCAGTGTTCCCAACGAAATCCATGGCTCCATATGACCTCAACTTAGTAACGTCCAACTTATACTCCTCCATCTACTCCACTGGAGGTGGGGCTGGAATTGCAAGCAACGCTTGACTTTACGTTTGGAGAAAATGCAAAAACTGGGCAAACTGAGTGGCCATTAGATTTGTAGTCTAAGCCTTAGTCTGATGACCGTAAGGCACCCTCTCACTAGCCCCCCCCGGTCCTTCCTATCTTGGCTACCTTCCGGCTCTCTCACCCGTCTCTTAGAAACTCTCTTGGGGATTAAAGTTACCCCCACCTTCCTCACTAATGTTAATTACTCTATCGGATATCATATCTAATATGAAACACATAAACAAGGGTCCTACAATCAGCAGTGGTAAGGACAAACAACAATCCTCTACTGTAGCTTATTAATCATAGGCAGTAATCCTAAGAAATAGAATAAGAACACAACGAGCTAAACCATAGCTCTGATACCACTAAAACATGTCACGCCTAGCCCATACCTGGAGTAACATGCTCCCGTATACACAACGACCTCCCAAAAGGAAATCACCACATATACTATAAGGGATATGTTATACATACATATATATGTCGTATGGGGACAACACGTATTCTGGTGGTGGCAGAGTCGCAACACACAGTAATAACCACTTATAAAATTTCCTGGATAAAACATCATACATTCAAACATTAAAGAGATTAATTGAACAGTCGAATAAACATCCTTTTAAAAATGTACATATATTCATTATGAATTATTATATACAAAAGGGTTCAAATTAATTACAATAACCCTTAATAAAACACCATCAAAAGTATAAATATCTATTGCCTTTATGATTAATACAACTACAACAACAAGCTAAAAGGAGTGAGCATGCTTGGCTATCCAGAACCACCTTGAGAATAGGATTGCTGAAGAATCCAACCATCTGCTGACACAGTCAATCACTTCTCGGGTCCCTCAACAGAAGGCTCAAAACCTGCATCCATCAATTGATAAACGTTGAGTATATAACTCAGTGGTGCTAATTAACACACAATCACACAACATATATGCAACATACAACCATACCGTTTGTCAATCAAATAAGCTTACATGTAAATGCAATATCATGACTTGTATCCTTTCCCTCGTTCCTTCCCATACTCTCACACTCCTTTGTTTTCCCATCATTATGCACAATGGTCTACCATGCTGAGTCCCCGTATGTACCGGTACTCATCTCTTAAAGAAGGGCATTTACTTTATGGTTCAATGAAACCCTTTTCTCTTTTTCTTTAACCGTATGTCTCGAGACTCATCTCCCGTAAGAGGGTAATATAGTATACGATTCCATTATGGAATCCTGTATTATATGACCCAACATGCCTTTTCCTAACATCTTTCACTCTTTTTCTTTCATCCAAAATCCCTCGTCTCATGTATTATTGAGTAACATAATAAACAAGGGATACCATTTAAAGCAACATCAAGCTCATAGCACATACATATAAAAACATATGAGAATTGAATCCCCAAGCATCAGTTCTTAACCATACTTGGCCTTAAAACAAGAAAAGAAGTAAATAAGACAACTAGTACAAACCTGTACTAAGCTCCTTCTAGCGTCTGTCCGTATCTAAACCTCTATCCTCACCTAACAAGCTTTTACATGCTTAATAGCAATAAGGAAGACTGCTTCCTAGGGTTTAGGAAGGGTTTTAGAAGTTCAGGCTAAAGAAATATAATAAAAAGTCTTATGTTTATCCTTTTAAAAAGTCATTTTTAAGTTACGTACAACCGTACCAATCCTCGTATGCTCGTACCAAACTAAAAACCCCAATGCCCTATTTTCCTACGAGTCATGGTATGCCTGTACCAAAATTCAGTATGCCCATACCACCCTAAACTTCTTGACAAACCAATTTTTCTTTGAGCAATGGTACAATTGTACAAACTATTGGTGCGCCCATACCATCTCCAAGAACCCAACACTATGCATCTCTCATGCTCGGTACACCCATACGCCCGTACTGCCACCTACAAACCAAGCCATGTGCCATTTGAAGCCTTACTTACCAGGTACCTATGCCAAAACCAAAACTCAAACCTAAAACACTTCCAAAATAACCTAAATACAACATAATAGTTGTCCCTCATCTAACCGAGAAGTCATGCTTCCCAATAAGGCGACAGCATCACAAGCATAATCACAAGCAACATCACACTTACATACATACATACATCACAATCAATATACATGCCATCAGTAATACATCATCGTATAGCAAAACACATATGCATACATAACCCTATACGTATACCAGACACGTCACTCACATGGGTATGATAAATGACTTAAATTTCTTAAACATCTCTAGAGCTTAAGAGTTATATTCCATAAAATAAACCTAAGCCATTCTTGATAAATCATCAATAAGCATAATAAAATACTTGTTTTAATTCAGAGAAGGAGTCTCCATAGGTTTGTATATGTTTGAATGCACCCAATCCAAGTTTTTCAGCAGCTCTCTAATTTGAATGAGTAGGAAATTATTTTCTATGAAGTTTCCCAATCTAACAGCTTTCATAAACATCATAGCAATTTGTGATAAGGGCATGTTAATCACCATTTCATTCTTAAATAGTAATTTGAGTGACTTGATATTGGCATCACCATACCGTTTATGAATGATCCATGTTTGATTTATAGAAGCTATAGTGAATCAATGTATATAAACGTTGACATATTAAATAAATTTATATGATAATTAATATATATTACATGTACCTTAAATGGAGAAGTTCCTACCTCTACTCAAAAATATGACAATTCAAAAGAGAAATCATGTATGTGTTTAATAACTAATGATTGATAAAATAAGATCAATGGTAAGAAAATGATCAAAAGGTAAAGGCTTGATTTATTTCTATGGTATTAATAAATTATTTAAAATTATCTTATGTTTATCATTAATGTTCACTTACATATGGCAGATTACAAATGTTTAAGTACACTAAACAAATATACATGCATTGATAATGAATTGACTTTGTTTAAATGGTGGTATAAGAAAGAGGCAAATGTCGAATCCAAGATGATTGACATAAATTATGGTATATGCATGATGTTTAATAATGACATTACCATGTTTGGTGAATAAATCCATAAGGGAAAGTATTATCTATGGTTATGTTATTAATTATCAAATGCCCAATAAATGATTTACAAGATTTATTTGAAGGTAGGATTTTATTCTATTATATTTATAGAAGAAATATTAAGGACACCAAAATAATAATAGTAATGAATCAGAAGATAAACATCTTGACTTATCAAAATGATATCATAATATAATCAATATGTGTTTAATAAATATTTAATAATAAAATAGAACTAATAAGTAAATAAAAATAAATTAAAAAGAGTAATTATTAAATTATATTTATGGAAATAAATAATTAATTGAGACCATTAAATATTTACTATTGGTGATCATTTATATGACACTTATAAATCCTCTACTAAGTGGTTAAATATCACTTCCCCACAAGCTAATATATGACACTTATAAATCCTTTCAAAAAGAATAGTGAAATAGAATTCTCTCAATCCTAGTATAAATTTTTATGAATAATTGAGAGTAAATATTCAATATGAAGCTCTTAAGATTATTTATATATTTCAATAAAATCCTTAAGTTCACCTATGCATTCTCTTATATTTTCTTATATATCTATGTTTTCAAAACCTCATGTATTTATACTTCAAAATATAGTCATTTCAACCTATAAAAAATATAAAGTATAAGTAAGTAAAATTTTCAAAATCTATTTGAAAATATATGAACTATAAGTAAAATTTTCAAAATCTATTTGAAAATAATCTTTACCATGTAACATTAGCAAACTAATTTGAAGTAATGGGTGGATTATTAACCAATCAAAAATTTGAAAAGTTTACATTTTTTAAGTATGAAATTATTTTAAAAATCATATTATTAATAAAAATATTTTTATTTTTTAAAGAATATATTTTTTGAGCTTCATAAGGTATCATTCTCAAATTTATTAAAGATATCTTAATAAAAAAACAAACTTCCAAAGTAAGCCTTAAATCTTCAGATAAATACTGTCGTAATAATTTGAAAATTTTCCATAATATTTGATATAAGTCCTTGATTTCACGTGTTGTATTTATAGAATAATTTCATTTCTTGAATATCTTTAAATATATTTGAAAAATCAATTATAGTTAATATACATGAAATCACTTAGGAAACAATTAGAATCAAAGAATATCTTTATTAAAAACATGTATTGATTTAGATAAGATAATTTTCCTCTATCTCCTAAAATTAATGTCACAACAATAATTAAGATAATTTCCATAAGTTTATTAATAAGGATATATTGTGATCAATTTAAACAACTATAATTACTATTTTCATAAACAAAAACTTAATTGAAAACATTAAAACAACCATGATAATCCTCATTCATTCCAATAAAGTCAATAGTCATAATTTCAAAATAATATCCAATTGAAAATATTATCTTCAAAAATATTAAATTTTAAAAAAATTAATTTGAAAAATATCAATGATTATTTTATTAATTTTAATTAATCATCAAAATTGAAAATATTGACTTAAAGTCAATACTTAGGTAAACCAATTTACATATTATATGTAATGTTAATTTAGGATTATATAAATGAAAACATAGGTTTTAGAAAACTTCCCTTAATAGTTGTTGTGCTCATTTGCTCTCTCTAAAACTCTACCACATACATACACTTAAAAGGATTAGCAAGCTAAATTTATGTATAATTTGCTCCCACTAAAAATTTATCATATATGCTTAACAAAATAGTAATAATATGGAATCTTATAAAGTTATGCCAATATATATCTAAGCATCATAACATAATCATAACGTTTAAGCAAGCAACCAAAATAACCAAAATGCATGTGTTCTCCCCTTTTTGTAGTCATAAAAAGGAGGTTAGAGCAAATAATGAAAAATATCAAAAACATTTTTAGAAAGTAATTAGCAAACTATTTAAGAGAAAAAGGATGAGATAAACTATCAAGTGCTCTTAATGAGAAAGGCTCAGTTTTCATAACTAAAAAGGATTGAATCATACCTCTTTGGATAACCTACAAAATGGAAGGTTGAAAAACAACCTTAGTTTCTTCATCTGATTCAGATTCATATTTAGTGGCTTTATGTTCTTCTTGAACTCATTTTCTCTTGAGTTTAGTTAACACATATGCTACAGTAGTGTGATCTTCTTTAGTATTAACCTCATCATCCTCTTTATCATTTATAGTTGCTAAAGCAATAAGCTCTGCTTTTGATTTCTTTAATGTAGGCTTATTATAAACATCATCCAAAAGGATTCCTATCACTCGTAATTCTTTTATAGCTTGATTGATTGACTATGCTACTGTTATGTTAGTTGTAACTAATTTTTGAAGCTCTACAATCATAGTACCCATTAGTACATATGAGATTAAAACAGAATAATGGTCAACAATTAGGCCTTTAATGCATCCAGTAATGGTTCTAGTGACTCCTTTAATGATATGAGAAGTTCAGTCAACTTTTCATATTCTTTGGCTAGCTTCAATTAACTCTGCATAATACGTTCAATCATTTGAACAAATGTTATTGTATAAATTTTAGTTGGCTGTTTCTTCTTCCTATTTCTTTGAATTTTGAATAAACTGAGAGTTTAGCATATCCTCCTTAAAAGCATTATTGAATATTTCACCTTCTAGCTTCACTCCAAAATGCCTAAATAGAATAGTCAAATACGTTTCATAAGGTTGTCCCTTAAACTTTATGATATTGCTCATCTAAGACATCATCAAATAACATAAATTCAAATGTTTATTGTTTATAATATGCCACATCACACAGATTTCCAAATCACACTAACATAACCAAACCTTCCAAATCTTGGTAAAATTACATGAGCAATAATTTTGTGCAAAATATAAAAGTTATCTTTTAGAGAACTGGAACTTATCTAGTCATGTAAGGAGATGTCTTTGTTACTAGAAACCAACTTCATTGCTTCCAACCCATTATATCTCTTAATATTTTTCAATTTTCATCTTTATCCAATTTTGGCACCTTCGTTTGGAATTTTAAAGGCTTGGTTAAAATCAATAAAACTCATTCTCCATAACTGTTACACCCGCATTAGAGACCCTAGGAGTTATGCATTTATGTGTGCGTATGCATAGTTGAATGGTAGGATTACCTTATGTATTTGTGCTATGAATGGATGTGCAATAATGGTTTTATGCTTGTGTATATGTGTTGCTATGAATTGCTATGTATGCCTCTACTGGTTCGCTTACATGTCGTCACCTTATTGAGAAGCATGCCTTCTCGGTTGGATGAGGGACGGTGAGTATGAGGTTAGGAATGTGTTAAGAAGTGTTATTGGTTTTGTTTGGATGTTTGGGATAGGTACCTAGGGGAATGGGAGTGTTTAAAGACATGGAATGGGATTTTAGGAAGTGGTACGGGCGTACGGATTAAGCGTATGGTCGTACGAGACAGGGGAACTACATGGATTTTAGGTCCTGGAGGGCGTACGGGCATACCAAAGGGCAGTATGGCCAGACGCGTGCTCGCAGGAATTTTGATTTGTCAGGAAAATCGAGTACGTACGGGCATACCGAATGGGGTACGGGCATACCGTTGCTTGCAGGAATTTGAGTTTGTCAGGAGTTTAGTGTCGGTACGGGCGTACCAAAATCCGTACGGCCGTACGCGACTTTAATTTGACTTTTTAAGGGTTAAAACAGATGGGTTTTCATTAGTTCCTTTCCCTTTTCCCTCAGCTTAAACACCCCTAAACCCTACTAAAAATCCTACTTAGTGATTCTAAGCATCCCGAACGTAAGAGAATGAGGAATAGAAGCTAGATACGAGGAAAGACAGGATCACCGGCTTATGTTAGAAGTAGCTTGATTTTGAGGTTAGTGCTAGTTTTATGTTTTTAGCCACTTTTGGCTTGTTTCCGATTGCCATGAGACTTAAACTAAGTCTAGGCTTATGATTTTGATATGAATGCTATCATTTTGCCATGATATATGAACGATGTCAATTCCAATGCTTGGAATGTTATGTTTTCCTTGCTTAATGATATGTTTAATGCCTCATTCATTTAGTACGAGGGGTATTTGTATGAATGACATGATAATATGCATTATGATGATGGATGAATGGAGAAAGAGTGAAAAGAAAATGAGTAATGAGGGCAGAGCACAGCTCTGGGCACACTGGATCATTAATGAATGGAATTCCTACATGAATTATTAGAAATGTAACCTCTCGAGAAGGGAGATGAGTCTCAAGACCTATAGTAGGATTGAGTGCAGAGCACTCTACAGTCTAATGGCCTTCTACGGGAGATGAGTACCGGTACCTAACGGGATCCAGTGTGTGCGAAAGGAATGTGCATAATTCAGGAAAACAAGAGAGAAAGAGAGAAAGAATGATGAGGGTGAAGGTTAGGAGCATTAGCATTTGCATTGCATAAGATGTTAGGATTGAATTGTTCTGAAATGCTCTGATATGATGAATTGCTAAATGTTGCATGACTGTTTATATGTGTTTCTAGCACCACTGAGTTTATCTCAGCGTTTGTCATTTGATGAACGTAGGTTCAGAGCCCACGGGTGAGCGTTCAGACAAGGATTAGAGGTCATCAGCTGAGACAGACTGATCTCAACGCGGTACGGGACTTCTGAGGCATACTCCGGCTTCTGTGTGTCTGTGTAGCTAGTGTGGCAGTAGCTATGTTTGTATTGTATAGCTTTTGGTGGTATTATGTATACACTCACATATTGTATAACAGGTTTTAAATATATGAGAATTGGGATTGCCTGTTCATGTATTTTATTGAGTGTATGATGGCATTTATTCAAGGTATAGTTGCGCACCATGTTACTTTCGTCGAACGACCACCATTAAGCTTAGAGTTATCCCCATACGACATATGCTTGAGGTATCCCTGGTGCTGCAGGCACTGGTCTTCTTCTGGGGGCCGCTGTTTGTGCTACGGGAGCATGTCCGCCTGGGTATAGGCCGGGTGTGACAATAACCACATGTAAAGAACCAAAAAATTGATGAACTAAATTTTCATTTATTAGTTCATTTATTCACAGAAGTAAGTCACATTTTTGTATCTTACATAGGCATTTTACAGTCCATAAATGATTTAAGAAATTGTTTCAATTTATGATTTTAGGTGGAATGATTTTGTAGGATGAGAAGGCTCTTTGAGAATCATCGATCTTAGGTTTCTTTTCAAGGTTCGGTAAGGGCATAGTTTCTATAACTCTTTTTTCTTAACCATGGAAGTTAAAGAATCAAGATTGGGGAAATTAAGGATTTGAAAATTTTAAATGGGTAAAGATTTTTGAAGAGTGTGAAAGATATAAAAGTGAGGAAATAGGAAATCTTCAAAGCATTAAATATCTTTGACTTTGAAAAGAAGGAAAGATATTCTCATTAAAACCATAATATTTGAAATCCTACAATTTAGGGACAAAAATGATTTTTGAAAGAAAACAAGAATCCCTTATTTTGTGCAAAAAATATTATAATAATAAATATTTTTAAATGCAAAAATATTTTTAAAAAAAATAAAAAATGATGAAGAAAACAAAGGATGCTCATATGAATGCAACAATAAATTTAGCAAACTAATTTTGAACATGAACAACACTTTATCATGAAAAGAAAAATCAATGCATGCAATATGATGTTTTATGCACATTTTACTTTGAAATCACACATAAAAAATGCATATACCAAGTTAGCTTTTCAATAACATAAATCGATCTTCACTTAGAGGTTTTATAAAGATATTAGCAATTTTTTTTAGTAGGAATAAAAGTAACTTAAATATCTCTTTTTGAATATGATCTTGTATGAAGTGATGTTGAATTTTAATATACTTTATCCTTGAGTGTTGCACTAAATTTTTAGATAAGTTTATTACTGTTGACCCTGACTTTTCACACTCGTGCAATTTAGGGTTCCTATTGATTTGGCTAGGATTTAATCCCCGATATCGACCCCGATTATGCACATAGACCTCTATGTCTTCGTCTGTGTGTTCTGGTGTGCAGAATGTCTCGGAACTGGTGGGGCTCACCATGGCGCCTGGCGGGACCCGTTGCATATTCTGAGTATCTTGTGCATGCAGAATACTCTTCCCTATTGTCTACGTAAATCGTTTGAAATGCAAAATATTGCATTTTTGGCCCTGGGTACTATTTATTATGAATAGTGCATAAATGGGGTCCACTAAATAGAAGTGGGGCCCGTAACCCCAATAGTCTACTCTGTGTATTCTGTACTTACAGAATATATTCTCCAGTTGCCTTACGCAAGGTACAGTGTTTGGCATCGCAAATGCCACCTTCTGGGCCCACTAGGCTATGGGGCTCGCCTAGCAAAAAATGGGGTACGCTGCCCCTATTAACCCATTCTGTGTATTATGTGCTTACAGAATATATTTTCTAGCTGCCTTACGAAAAGCACAACTACGCTGCAGGGCCCACCTAGGACATTAGTGGGGCCCGCTGCTCCTATTTCCTATTCTGTGTGTTCTGTACTTACAGAATACATTTCACACCTACCTACGCGTGGTAGGATACATAGAATGCAAAATATTGCATTTTGGACCTAAGTCACTATTCACTATGAATAGTACACAGGCGAGGCCCGCTCTCCCCAATTAGCCGATTTTGAGTATTCTGTACTTACAGAATACATTTCACTGCTGCTTTACGCAAGGCACATCTTGTGGCATCCCGAATGCCACATTTATAGGTTCACCGCGCTGTTGGGCCAGCTAAACACTAGTGGGGCTCGCTTCCCACCATTATCTATTTTAATATATTATGTACGCACAGACCGCATCCTATCTGTTGCCTTACTTAAGGCAAGAACGTTTGGTATGCTATTTGCCACTTTCCGGGCCCTATTGCGCTGTGGGGCCCACAATGGTACTATTCATTATGAATAGTACCTAGGTTGGCCCACCGCCCAAATTCACCAATTTGAGTGTTCTTGACGTGTAGAACACATTTTTGCTAGTACCTACGCGAGGCACGACCCATGGCATCCCGTATGCCACTTTTTGGCCTTAATGGGCCTATTGGGCCCAAATTGGGCCTATTTAGCAAAACTCGATGTTCGGGGCCGAATTTGAAAAAACTTATAACTGCAAAGTTTCTTGAAATGTTGTTTACATCTTCTTGGACATATGACATGCATCCCATTCCGCCCGTACGAGGTGGAGCGCATAGGTTGAAAATGCAACGTGCGTGGCGCATAGCCCTATAGGCTACGCACGTTGCACAGTAAAGACGTTTGGTCGGAAGCCTTCTTGGGACCGAATTTGGAAAAAATTTCTTCTACAAAGTTATTCCTCACGTCAAATAATGCTTATATGCTTCGGGGCGCATCCCGGAAGTAACTGCAGTGGGCCCTACGTAAGGGTTTCTAAACTATATGCGCGCGCATATAGACCTATGTGCGTAGCATATAGGCTATGTGCTGCGCACATAGCCCTATATGTGGCGCACATAGATTTAGGATTTTTCAAATCCGGGCTAAAATTACAAAATTGCCACACCCAAAAATTACTCTATAAATATAGAGCTTGGGGTAACATTTTAGGGATCCCGAAAATTGCCTTTGGCAAGGCCAAACTCTACAAAAATCACTCCAAAAATTAATTAAACACTTGATTAATTTTTCCTAAGGATTTAGAGACTAATTAACCCTAGTTAGGCTCCTTAAGCTTGGAAACAAGGAAGATCAAGGAGAAAAAGTTGTTGGAATAAGGTAAATCCTCCTATTTTTCCATTTTTCCTCCATTTTCTTCTATTTTTCGGGTCTATATGCTATGCATATAGACCTATGTGCGCCACATGTAGCACATGTATGGTGCACATATGCCTATATGTAGCACATATAGCTCTCGGTTTTTAAAGAAACTCGCATTTTCTCTCCGGTTTTCTCCAGTTTTCTTCCCGATCTGGCTATTTTAGGGTCATTCAAGGCCTTTCCATGCCTTGGGTGCCCTAGATCTGCTTTAAAACTTGCTGGATCTAAAGTAATTTTAACTCAAAAATTATTTTTCATGATTTGGATGCAAATTCTCGAGCAAAAATCCAGTTTTGGGTCCGATCTACCTAGATCGGGGCCGGATCTAGGGTTTCTGCTAAAAGAATTTTGATTTTGCTTCGGTTTTCAAGGCTATGTGTGCCACACATGGCTCTATGTGCACCATATGTCCCTCATGTGTGGCACACATAGATCTCAGTTTTTACAGAAAAGCCCTATTTCAACCCGAACCGCTCCCGAACCGCTTCAGTTTTAAATTTTCTAGTGACTCCAGTAGCTCCTCCGTGCGCTTGGGGTTCTGGATCTATCATAAATCATCCAGATCTACTTGATTTTAGCCTTAAAATTAATTATTTCAATTAATTACTTAATTAATTGTTTGGTTAATCAAACCGGAGGCCGAAACGAGGTCAAAATGAGGTACTGTCTTCATTAAACATGCTTATTTTGGTCTGTAGTTTAATTATGTACTAACAAATTGAATTTTCTTGCAGATCCAGAGGGTATGTGTGCCACATGTCATGCTATGTGTGCCACACCTTGTCCATGTGTGGCGCATATAGCCTGATGTACGGCACGCATAGTTCATGTTTTTCTAGAAAAACTATATTTCAGGTCGTATTTTCACTGTATTTTGACATATCCAGTGGTATTTGAGTTTCACAGTAGCTCAAGTATTCTGGAAAAGTCATAAATTAATTTTTACATAATTAATTTTGACCTTAAAATTAATTTTTATGATAAAATGCAATTTTTACTTGTATAAATACGGTTTTGATAGGATTGGATTTTAATTGGTTGAGGGGTTATCTCCAAATTATTCCAAGTGATGTTAGCACTCCCAATTAATTTTTCCATGATCAAATAAAATAATTTTGCCTAAAATTATTTTTATTAAAATGAATTTTCACGATCCGGCTCGTATTAATTCATATAATTATTTCCTAATAATTGTTGGATTTTGACTCTTGGTTCGTACTTTTAAATGGTATTGGACTAGTCAATTAAATCCAAAATTCATTTGCTACTAATGAATTTTATTTATTTATTCTGCATATTAATCCATCGTGCATTTTGGATCGTGCAAAACAGAGAGGAATGGTACCCGGGAAGGAGGGGACGTTACTTAACGTCCCAAAATATGTATGCGAGGATATTTATGTAATAGGGTAGATTATTATTAGCTTGTAATAATTAATCCCCCCTAATATCCCCTAATTTCCTCGATCCCTTTCACCGGCCATTATTATGTTGATGAATTTATATTTGCTTAAATATTTATGTCATTCATGTCATATGCCATGTCACATGACATAAGCACACACTACTATGCATGCCATGCATATACTGTATGCCATAACATACTATATTTTTGTACATACATACGTATAAATATGTAAATATGCCAATACTCCAAATACGCAATCCAATATGCCCAATCAATCAATATACCTTTTCATGCATATATATGTCATGCTACGTCATATACTATGCCATGACGTATGCTATAACACATGTCATATAGTATGCCATACATATACTATGTTGAATACACATTCACATACACACCACTATGCCATGTCATGCATGTGCCATGCCATTCATCATTTAACATACCATGCATATGGTATGTCATTCACTTCATGTGCTATGCATATAGTATGTCATCCATTTAACATGCCATGCATATGGTATGCCATACATTATGTCATGTCATGTATATACCATGACTTACATCATTTTCACATGCCATGCATATGGTATGCCATACATTATTCCATGTCATGCCTATGATACATCATTTCACATGCCATGTCACATGACACAAGCACATTCTACTATACATGCCATGCATATGCCATACCACGCATCATTTCACATGTCATACATACAAAATGACCATTCATCTCATATGTCATGCACATGTCATGTCACACCCCATACACTATAGATACACATTGCATACGCTATACGCCAAACGCTAAAACAAATAAAAAATGTTAACGCATAACGCTATACACTATGTGCCCATATTATGTTTTTACATACCACATTAGGTTGCCATATCATGCATATGATATGACATACACACCCATATGACATGCATATGCCATGCTACTTTATCGCTCCTATACATGCCATGCAAATGCCATACCATCCAAATGCCATATAGCTTTATATGTCATTTTACGTGCAACCTTGCAACGCCAATTAACACATCATGTTGTGTGCTTACAATTATGCTCGCATGTTTGCCTACTTAGGACAATTAATGCCAATCACCCAAACCCAATCTCTGAAGGGTTTAACTAGCACTCATGCTATGGGTCGATTGGACCATTCCAGAACCATCCGGTGACGACTCCCTTGCGACTCTTTTGAGTCCGTATCATTCCCTAAGGGAACCCTTTAGGAAGATTGCACTTTCGCTCCAAGTGCGGTCCCCGGTCTGTGACTTTTGCAAGCCTCGCTCTGGGCCCTGGCAGAAACCGACGCTCACAGCCATGATCTACAAGATCAATATACACATAGTTAGTAAGAGACTTAATGAATACTACATCAATTTAAGAATCAACAGAATTTTGCTTACCTTAATAACTTGCTAATAGCCAATGAAGTGATCTTTGTATTGCCTACTATAGATATCTAACCCCTGCATTAGATAGGCTAGATTGGTGCTGCTCCAATCTAATCTCTCGATGGTATCCAAATCACGGAGAGCCTATAGTATAGATATATATATAAGATTCTGGTGTTGGTTTGCATAGTGATTAAGCAGGGGAAGTAATTTAAAATTTTCATTTTAAAACAACAAACCAAAAGATTATCTTTGCATCAAAACATAGAGAAAACAGTTTAGAGATTAGAAGCGACAGTTTGATAGTAACTCTTACATTCAATGCAGATGTCCTTTGTTCTTTGTCTCTGTAGCGTTTATGGTTGTAGCAAACCAAAAACCACCAAAATAGGCAGCCTCCAACAGTATCCACATGAAATGAGGATGTCCAAGCAAGCAACCAATTGCTTCTATCTCCTTTCCTGTGAACTAGCAAAGAAAAAGAAGAAAAC
>CANYBF011169004.1:0-11966 GCA_948192965.1 Dalechampia spathulata | reverse complement strand
TATGCGTTTATGCACGTGATTGAGTAGATGAATGGTAGGATTTCCATATGTATCTGTGATGTATTGGAATGCATGATGATGGTTTGATGCTTACGTATATGTGTTGCTATGTATGATTCTATGTGGTTGATTGTGTGTCATTGCCTTATTGGGAAGCGTGTCTTCTCGGTTGGATGAGGGACGGCTTGTGTATGTGATTGGGTATGCATTATGTTAGGTATAGCTCATCTACTGATTAAGGGGCAGATATTGGAGCAGAGCGGAGAGAGCGAGTGGAGCGTAGCGCAACAAGCAAATGGAGCAGAGTGACGACATCTACCCATCGAGGGGAGTTTCATGAGTTGTGGGTTGGGGGTGCGAGGGCGGAGCCCCCTCGGTACGGTATGGGGTATTTTGGTAATTATACCGTTTAGGGTTATTATTAAATACAGATGAGTTTGGCTTGCCAAAAGGTAGGTTGTATGATTTTAGGGAGTGGTACGGGCATACGGATGGTACGTACGGTCGTACAAGTCAGAGAAATACAGGGATTTTAGGGCCTGGAGGATGTACGGGCGTACCAAATGGTGGTACGGTTGTACCGTTGCTCGCAGGAATTTAGATAGCTTGCAGGAAATTTAGGTTTGTCAGTCGAATGGAGCATGTACGGGCACCAAATGGGGGTACGGGCATACGGTTGCTCGCAGGAAATTTGGTTTCTCAGAAGTTTAGGGTCGGTACGGGCGTACCAATTCCATACGGCTGTATGCGACGTTTAAATTTGACTTTTAATGCTAAAAATAGACGGTTTTCCTTAGTTCCAATCCTTTTTCCTTGAGCTTAAAATGCCCTAAACCCTACCAAAACTCCTCCTTAAGGATTCTAAACGTCGCTAGTGTCTGAGAACGTGAGATAGAAGGTGATTACGAGTAGAGACAAGATCATCTACAATTACTAGAAGTAGCTTGTTTTTGAGGTATGTGCTAGGTGAATTGTATTAGTGTTAGTTTTGTGTGTTTAGCCACTTTTGGCTTGTTTCTATTGCCGAAAAACTTGTATTAAGTCTCAGCTCGTATTTCTATGTTATATCTTATTCGTTATGACGTGCTACAGGAATGATTGTTGTTTTAATACTTGGATTGATGCTTTCTTGGCTTGATAATGTGATGATTGTCCAAGCTTTCATGCATACGATGAAATGATAGTGATAACATGCTTACATGCATGGAGGTGATTAATGAGGATTGAAAGAGAGAAAAGAAAATGAGAAATGAGGGCAGAGCTCAGCTCTGGGCACACTGGATTAATAATGAATGGGATTCCTTTGGGAATCAATAGATAAAGGATCTCCTGAGATGGGAGATGAATGAATAAATGGCCTCCTACGGGAGATGAGTACCGGTACCTATTGGGATCCAGCGTGTGCGAAAGGAATGTGCACAATTACAGGAAAACAAGAGTGAATGAGGGTGAATGCGAGACGTATTGGCATTTGCATTGCATATGATGATTAATGATGATTTGTTCTATATTAAATGATTGGTTATATGTGTTTCTAGCACCACTGAGTTTTATCTCAGCATTTGTCATTTGATGAACGTAGGTTCAGAGCCCACGGATGAGCCATCAGGGAAGGACTAGAGGTCGTCAGCTGAGACGGACGGATCTCATCTTGGTACGGGACTTCTGCAGCATACTCCGGCTCCTTTCTGGATTGTGTAGCTAGAGTGGCAGTAGTGATGTAGTTCCTGTATAGCTTTTGGTGGTTTTATGTATACACTCACTAATTGGATAACAGGTTTTTGTTTATATGAAATATGGTATAGCCTGTTTATGTATGTGGCATGCGTGTATGAATGGATCCCGGGTTTATGATTGCACATCGCGTTGTTTCCGCCGCACAACCACCATTAGGCTTAGAGACACGTCCCCATACAACGTCTGTACGATGCATCCCTTGTGGTGCAGGCACAGGCCTTCTTCTGGGGGCCACTGTCTGTGCTACGGGAGCATGTCCTCCTAGGTATGGGCCGGGTGTGACATCTAACATATAGGTTTTTTCTGTTTTTCACTTTGTTATTGTCATGTTTTATTGAAATGCTTTTATTTATATTTCTGTTCTTGGTATACTTATGGTATACTTATGATATACATGCGGTTTACTATAGGTATGAACCTTTTTTTAGTTCATTTATGTGTTTATTTAAAATGTTATTAATATGATTTTGATTGTATTATAACTGTTGTTATGCATTTAGGTTATACATGGTATACTGTTTAATATTTTACATTCCATTGATGTAGTATATGATTGAAAGAGTTTTGTTGTACTAATGTTTCTGGTATACTTATGATTTACATATGATTTACTATAGGTATTAAAGTGTTATCATATTTTGGTTGTTACATGTGATTTTCTATAACTTTTTCTTTATGTTGTTGTATTTATTTGTAATTTGATATGTCATTGAAGTATTTTCTTGTCCATACATGTAATTTTATTTGTTGTCTTACTGTTTTAGATAAGTTTTTTTTATTTTCTGCTTTGTTACTATCATGTTTTATTGAAATTTTTTTGTTTATATTTCTATTCTTGGTATACTTATAGTTTATTTATGGTTTACTATAGGTATTAACCTTTTTTTAGTTCATTTATTTATTTATTTAAAATGTTATTAATATAATTTTAATTGTATTAGTATTATTATTATGCTTTCAGTTTATATACGATATACTGTGTGTGTTAATATTTTACATTTCATTGATGTAATATATGATTGAAAGAGTTTTATTGTATTAATGTTTTTGGTAGTTTACATATGGTTTACTGTGGGTATTAAAGTGTTATCATATTTTACTTGTTAGTTGGGTAGTTTATTCAATTGATTTACTTTAACTTTTTTGTATTTTTAGTATTCTTATTTTATATTTATTTCTTATATTTACGAAATGATTTATTGGTTGGGGGTGGTGCTTATTCTAATAAGTGTCACACAACAACCGATGTAACATGCTCCTGTAGTGTAATTATCAACTCTTCAAGTTAGAAAATCAATAATCACCTTACAAGGGATATGTACAATTAACCTGTTATAACAATAATTTTTTTTAACGATGTAAAATATATATTCTGGTGCACCATCTATAATCAATCAGTAGTCACATCTAATTAGATTTTATTATACAATAAATATTTATTTTATTTCACTAGCAGTTTACTTTGATCATACATTTAAACAGTAACTCATATAATATTTTATTATTCATTTACAAAATATCCTCGATGATACCATTATAATTTACAACGTTATATAACATAGCACTTTTTATGTTATAACTGATTTTACTACCAAAATATTATAAAAGAGAGTTGTACATAAATCAAAATCATAGAAGTTTATCTCGAAGTCTAGGTTCTCTACCAAAAAGTTATTATTCCTCTGAATCGACTGCTGACCGTTAATCCCTGTGTTCTATGGTGTCACTAGTGTCTGCGTTCATCAATTGACAAATGCTGAGAATAATCTTAGTGGTGCTAGTAAAAGAAATAATCATAAACAATTTATAAATCATATAACATTGTAACAATAATCATTTCAATATAATCAAATCATCTTAATAAAAATATCATTCTGTACGATCATATTTGATCTATCAAATTATATTATCAATTATTTTTAATTCTACTTTTCATCTGTAACATCTAACGTATAAATATCTTTCATTTTAGATATATCTTAATATTACTTTTAATAATCATTTGTAACCTTATACATTGTGATCTCATTAATAAATATGTAATATGCGATGGAATATGTCTTTTTAAGAATGCAATCATGAATTACACTCTCCCTCTGCTTTTCCTGTATTATCCATTAGAATGCATCACGTACAATATTCAATCATTATGCATAATTTCCCCTACTGGGTCTATCATATCAGTACCTCTCGTTCCTATAGAAACATCTCATTATCTCTAGTTCAACGAACAAAACCCATCATTTCTCTATGGTTCAATAAACGGAACCCATCATTTCTCTCTGATTCCATATAGGAATCCAATTCTGTGACCCAATACATATCATCATCATTCTCTATTCAATTTCATACTCACGCCTCCCTTATATCTCCATGTTATGTCATGCCATATATCGTGCAGAAATGAGCGTATGCATATGATATAGTATATGAATATATACATTATAATATCATCAATAATCATTAAATTGTATCATATTATTTTATAGTTAATATCCCTTAAAAGGACCATTTAACGATCAAGGAACCTAACATAAACTTGCTATCGCTTTTCCCTTATCTAAATTCTTTAGTTGCGTTTGCGAATCATCTTTTGAATCACTTATATCATTTATAAAATATCCACTTTTAAATAAGAAATCAATCATAAATATTAATCATCATCATTATACATTGCCATAATTGCATTTCATTCAATTATACAATTTATCACACTTTGGACATTCACAAACATCATTCAATTGATATCCAAGCATTGAATCAATATACACATTATATATGCATATAATCAATTCTTAAGATAACCACATTAATGCTTAAAGCAAAAGTCATTTTATCCTTATAACACTTTTATTGCCTATGTATACCAATCACCTTATGCAAGCTTTTTGACCAAGTAAATGATTTCAGAACAGAATAAATCTTATACCAATGAAAAATAGATTCAAAGAATTTTTCAAAGATATTTTATATGTCCAAAAATTCAATCATTGAATTACTCAATGCAAGCAATTAAAATAGGTCATTGCATTGCATATACTCATTTGGTCAAAAGAAATAGTTCATCTTGCGTGTAAGTTTTGATCTAGAGAATCACTATAGAATAGGACAAGCATTATACCATTAAAAACTAGACTTAAAAAGCTTTTTAACTGTATATTATACGTTTAAAAACTCATTTGTTAAGATATAAAATGTAAATATTTAAAATAGGTCATCATATTAGACATATAAATATGCTGCCTATAGGAATAATTTTTTCGAGTGAATTTTTAAGCTAAACAAATGACCTCAGAATAAAAAAATCTTATACCATTAAAAACTAGACTCAAAAAGCTTTTCAACCATATATTATATGCCCTAAAAATCAAACATGAAGGTAGTGAAAAGCCAATTGCTGTAAGCTTACAATTATGCCTTTATCATGTATAAAATACTATTCATTGCACATTAAACTCATGCAATTTTTTTACTCCATCATAAACAACTCCTAAAATCATAACTAATGCATTAATCCCATGCTCTATGATAGAAATATAATCAAAAGATGAAATTTTGTAAAAAGATATACACAACTCTCAATATGTCCAAAGTTATACACACACATGCACTAAGTCACCAACAAGCTTCTACCATACATTCTCATGCACAAACTCTTCAAACATGACCAAAACCTTATGTGTCATTTCCAACCTAAGCATACAAGACATCATTATACATGTTACATATTCATACCAAATCATTTTAAGCAATCCTTATTCTTATACATAAGTTTTATCTTAAAGTACAAGTATCATAGTAATATGAGCCTAAATGTTATCTTCTAACTAGTAACTTGGCATTTTCATGCTTCAAACCATCATGGATTGACATCAAAATATACATACAACATCTTAACATCTAAATCAAGCATGATATGCCATAATTTAGGCAGCCACACATACACACACACCCCCATACACACAAAAACCAAAAACTTCAATCATAAAACTCTATGTAGAATTTCATACATGACTTCACTTCTACACCTCTAAAACATACTGTTGACCCTGACTTTTCACACTCGTGCAATTTTGATTTTCTGTTGATTCAGCCAGGTATTAGTTCCTGATTTCGATCCCGATTATGCACATAGGCCTCTGTGGCTTCCTCTGAGTATTCCAGTGTACATAATACATTAGAGCTGGTGGGGCCTACCACGACGCCTCGCAGGGCCCGCCACCCTCATTTCCCTATTCTGAGTGTTCTGTACATACAGAACACACTTCATTGTGGCCAACACGAGGCAAACCACACGAAATACAAAATATTGCATTTTAGGCACTTGACACTATTCACCATGAATAGTGCATAGGTGGGCCCCACCACTTTTATTAGTTATTCTGGATGCTCTGTACATATAGAGCATACTATACTCCTGCTTATGCAAGGCAGAGATTGCAGAATGTAAAATATTGTATTTTGAACCCTGGATACTATTCACCATGAATAGTGCATAGGTGTGACCCACCACCCGTATCAGTCTATTCTGTGTATTCTGTACTTATAGAATACATTTCACAGCTGCCTTACGCAAGACACATCCCGTGGCATCGAAAATGCCACATTCTGGGACCATAGCGCTGTGGGACCCACCAGGCACCAGTGGGACCTGCTTCCCCTATTGGCCTTTTCTATGTATTTTGTACTTACATAATACATTTCACAGCTGCCTTACGCAAGGCACATCCCGTGGCATCGCAAATGCCACATTCTGGGACCACCGCGCTGTGGGACCCACCAGACACCAGTAGGACCCGCTTCCCCCTATTGGCCTTTTCTATGTATTTTGTACTTACAAAATACATTTCACAGCTGCCTTACGCAAGGCACATCTTGTGGCATCGTAAATGCCATATTCTGGGACCATTGCGTAGTGGGGCCCATTAGGCATTAGTGGGGCCCGCTACCTCGCTGTAATCCATTCTGAGTGTTCGGCATGCCATTTGCCATCTTTCGGGCCCACCAAGGTACAGGTCGGGCCCACCACCTGGGGCCCACCTAACAAGAGCCGTTTTATACAACGCTCCAATATGTCAATTGACGCTTATTTGGGATAAGAAATGCATCGCATTTCGCCCCGTGCAAGGTGAAATACGCAAACAAAATGGATTTAGCACATATCATGTGGCAAACTAAGACTGGCTCAGGTTTCCATTCCCAAGACTAAGTTGCAGACATGAATTTTGCATATTCATTTATCATTTAGGCACGTGTTTTGCCCTCCGTTTGGCTCGTGCAAAATGGCTGTCCACCATGGTTTTTCCCACATTGGAAAAGAAGGGGAATTTATCCCACATTGCCAATCCCATGGCTTGCACCCCTCCTAAGGCCACTATAAATACAAGGCCAACCCTTCCTCTTCCAACACACAAAGATATCATAAAAATGGTACATAACATGTATCATACAAATGATATAACTTAAGTAAAATTTTAATTAGGCTTAGCGACTAATTAATTTTACTAAAATCCTAAGCTTTTGAGAATTTGGGGGGGAGCGACTTCTAGCCCTAGTAAGTTATTTCTTCCTTTGACTTTTTAAGATTATTTAAGCTTTTCTGCCATGTTTAGCTTATTATCTTAATTTAGCTTTACTGTCATGTTTAGCTTATTGTTTTATTTAGCCTTACTGCCATGTTTAGCTTTTTACTATGCCATGTCATCATACCACATGCCGTGATGAATAGTAACTCATGAATAGTAAGTTATGAATAGTAACTCATGAATATTATGTCATCATGCCATGTCATATGCTAATATGTCACGCCATATGTCATATGCCATTTATGCCATGTCATCATACCACATGCCATGATGAATAGTAACTTATGAATAGTAACTCATGAATATTATGCCATCATGCCACGTCATATACTAATATGCCATGCCACATGTCATATGCCATTATGCCATGTCATCATGTCACATGCCACGCCACATGTCATACGCCATTATGCCATGTCATCATGTCACATGCCACGCCACATGTCATATGCCATTATGCCATGTCATC
Organism: Dalechampia spathulata; assembly: GCA_948192965.1. Taxonomy (NCBI): domain Eukaryota; kingdom Viridiplantae; phylum Streptophyta; class Magnoliopsida; order Malpighiales; family Euphorbiaceae; genus Dalechampia; species Dalechampia spathulata. The sequence continues at coordinate 4,175 of CANYBF011169004.1, read as the reverse complement.
ATGTCACATGCCATGCCACATGTCATACGCTATTATGTCATGTCATCATGTCACATGCCATGCCACATGTCATACGCTATTATGTCATGTCATCATGTCACATGCCACGCCAGATGTCATACGCCATTATGCCATGCTATCATGTCACGTGCCATGTCACATGTCATATACCATTATGTCATGTTATCATGCCACATCATCATGCCATATACTATTATGCCATGTCACCATCGGACTTCAGCTCTTGATTTATACTTTCAAATAGCATAGAATTAGTCGATCAAGTCCTAAATTTCATTTGCTATTAATGATCTTGCTTGTTTATTTGCATTTTCACTCATGCTACCCGAGGTGGAAATTTCCCGAGAAGGTTGAGACATTACTAAATGTCTTGGATTTTTGTACCGATGAAGATCCCTTGTAATAGAATAACATTATTCCCCATTTTAGGATTTAGCATTAAATCCCACGTGTATCCCCCATTCTCCTCGATCCCTTTCATCGGCCTTTTGGTATTTTTATTCGTGGATGGTTTATATTTGCTTAAATATACCATGTCATTCATGTCATATGCCATGTCACATGACACAATCACACATGTATATGTATGCCATGCATATACCATGCCATAACATACTATATTTTGTATGCTCATACGTATCAATATGCAATCCAATACGCTAATATGCAATACAAATACGCAACTCGCGCACTCAACTAATATGCCTTGCTATGCATATATATATGTCATTTCATATGTCATATATGCCATGTCACGTCGTATGCTATAACGCATGTCATACCGTATGCCATCATATATACTATGTTGAATACACATTCACATACATATCACTATGCCATGACATACACTTGCCATGCCATTCATTTCACATGTCATGCACATGATATGTCATTCATTTCACATGTCATGCACATGATATGTCATACATCATGTTATCTTGCAATATCATGCGCATGATATGTCATTCACGTTCACATGTCATGCATATGCCATGTTATTTTATCACTACTTCACATGCCATGCATATGCCATGCCACTCAAATGTTATATAGCTTTAAATGTCATTTTACGTGCAACCTTGCAAACGCCAAATCACATGACGCATTGTGTGCTTACATTTACACTCGTATGCTTGCCTGCTTAGGACAATTAATCCCAACTATAATGGTAAAATCAATTTTGGAAACTCATAGAATAGATCTCCACAACCTAAACCCAATCTCTGAAGGGTTTAACTAGCACTCATGCTATGGGTCAGTTGGACCAATCTGGAACCATCTGGTGGCGACTCCCTTGCAACTCTTTCGAGTCCGTATCATTCCCTAAGGGAACCCCTTAGGAAGACTGCCCTTTCGCTCTAAGTGCGATCCCCGATCCGTGACTTTCGCAAGCCTTGCTCTGGGCTCCGACAGAAACTGGGCTCTCACACATACCATTTTATCAGTAAATCACCCACAAAACTACAATTCAACAAAAGCTTTATCCAATAGCCATGAACAATACATGTTCATGTCTAGGGCAGTAACAAAACTTTACCAAAATAGAAGCCACATATCAATCAAACATCAAAACCATAACTCTTTTAACATTAATAGACCAATTTGGTTTCTTTGCCCTTTTTCTCCATAAAAAACAAGCTCAATACCATACAATTAAGAACTCATATCTCTACACCTATAGCTATGAATTCAACTCAACCAAGTTCAAGAAAAAGCATAAAAGAGAAGAAGCATACACATGAATCAAAAAGAACATCAACAAGCATAAACATAGCTCTTCATATCTTAATCTTCAAGTTTCTTTATTTTTATGGTTTCAAGGATGAATACAAGAGGTATCAGAAGAAGGGGTCAAATTTTTAAGAAGTTAGAACACAAGGAAAATGTATTAAAAAGGAAAGAAAAGAAGTAATACGCTAAGAAGCCTACTAACTTTGACTTTCTTTTTTTTAGCCTATCATATACTGCCACCTAGTATGTATTACTATGCTAATACATATACATACTCTTACATGTCTATACATAATACTTACTCTTATTTAAAGTATAAAATCATTATTCTACATGTATTCATTAGGGCTATAAGCCTTAATCATTAAAATAATGCTTCATAAAATCATAAATATGTAGCATGTGTACAAATTAATACTTAATACATATATTAATCCATCATATGCTTGTATACCTCAATTTAATCACACATAGAGGTATGTACACTTAAATTTTATTAAGCATTCATCTTATACATCATAAAAGCCATTTTCTCAATTGCTTCAATTAAGCACATTAAACACTTTCTACATAACATTTACCTTTAAAATGCAGTTCCTTACTCATCTTTGCATAATTTCTTATCATTAACCTTCACCTTCCATTTCATACATTAATTCCATATAAAACATACTTTATTCAATTCATCACACATATAAGCAATGCACTAAAAAAAATGCTAAGTGCGTGGATGTGATAATAAGTATTCAACTGATCCATACAATGTGCACATTGTTGAACCTCGTCCAAGTCAACTTAAGAAGTAAATGGTTTAAATTATTGTTATTTATTTGTTAATTACTTATTCTTATCATTTCAATATCTCTGTGTCAGTGATTATGGTATATTTGTTGTTTCTTTTGCTAAGTACTTCATTGAGGGTAAGCATATACCAATCCATAGATTTGATATGAAGAGTCATTGTAACATATTATATATTTTATTTTACCATCATGGATTAAAGAAGTAGCAAGAAAATAGTAAAAGTGATTATGAAGGTCAAAGGAGAAAAAAGTTATGAGAAGATGCAAGGAAAAAACCAAACTTGTGGTTAGTATTCTTTTTTCTATAAGTATGCCTTTTATATGCCTACTGCATACTGTATGTATACCTATAGTAAACTAGATACTATTTTGAGAAATTGAGTTCTTTTGTTGCTTTTTTGTATTTTTTCCAAATTATGAGTAATATTGATGAAATTGAAGTTTATAATTTACTGTTCTACTAGGATTGCAACATTTATACATGTCTTCTTATTATGTCCTCTTTATCCATATTGCCTACACGTCCATTTCCTTTTCCTTTCCCATGGTGCTTTGAATCTTTGCTTCTTTGGTCTTCCTGCTTTTATTTTTCCATATGGTGGTAACATTATGTCCTTTTGTATTTGTTATGGCACTTCCCATATTTCAGCACTTGGTATAGGATTGATAACTTCATTATATGTTGATACATATGTGTCTTTCATGTAATATCTTGAACAATATTCATAGGGGTTCATATTCCTGATTGTTAGACCCTAGGTTTTGAGTGTTATGCCACGTGTGAGTCAATTTAAGTTATTTCCAATTTTCCAAGTGTTTTTGTATGTGGTACGGGTGTACCAAGTTTTGTTTGTGAGTGATACGGCTAGACGTACCTTATAAGTATTATTCCATTGCATTTGGTATGGGCGTACCATTAGTTGGTACGGCCGTACGTAAACTCGCAGGCATTTTATGCATCAGTAAACCTGCTTCCGTATGGGCGTACAAATGGTGGTATGACCGTACGCGAACTCGTAAGAAAATTTGTTTGTCAGGAAACTTGGGTTGGTACGGGCGTACGAAGTGATGGTACGGCCGTACCATAGTTCCCTCCCATTTTTCAATGGCTAGTTTTGAATCTGTACGGGTGTACAAATATAGTACGGCCGTATGTGACTTAGAAATTAGGTTTTAAAGTCTGAGAAATGGCTAGTTTTAAGAATACAACTTTCATACTTTCTTTGCTAACGAAAATACACTTTCAGAGCATTTGTTTTTGAGCTATTCTCACCTGTAACAAGTAAGTTTCAAGCTTGTGTCTTCATTTGCTCTTTGTGTATACTTGCAATGTTTGTGGGGTTGGTGTGAGATTAATCCATTGGGGATTATTGTGTATTTGAGTTGATTGTAAGGATTGAAATTGTAAAGGTTAGAGTGTAAGCTTTGAAAACACTAGGGATTGGATTCATTTGTTAATCCCTTGTTGTAATAGATTGAATTTTAGTGGAACCCTAAGTTGAGACTTAGGAGAAAGTGGATGTAGGCAAGAGTTGGCCGAACCACTATAAATCGCATGTGTTGCCAGCGATTCTTGGAATTTCATTTGGTATCAGAGCATTTGGTGCTCATTATTAGAAG